>JAEQBH010009270.1:0-63716 GCA_016808115.1 Tetrastigma voinierianum
CCTGATCTCGTTTATACCTACAAGTTTCTCTTACACGTACCCTACTTACCCTTTATTTTCGCATTTTGTCATTTTATTTAACTATTTTTTGAAAAGTTTTGATACCCAATCTAAACATAAGAAAACATTTTATCAATTAATTCTTCAATCTTTATTTTAAATCCGGAACATAAGATGTTCTGTTCATTATTCTAATCTTTATTTTATTAAATTAGAATATTTTAGGAATAAGATATTTGAAATATTTTATATTTATTTAAGACATAAATATGAAATTATATTGAATAAATAAAATTTTAATAAATAAAAATACATTAAATACCTAAAAATATATTTTAAACTAATAAATGTTATATTATAGAGCATCATATTACATTAAAACATAAAACAACATTTATAAAAGCTCGAGGAAGAGCTGAATCGAGCTGAATATTATCAGGCTCGACTTGAGCTTGAAAGATATTAATAGAATGAGAGCTCGGCTTAGCTGGTCGAGCTTTTTATTTGTGTTTGAATTAGAACAGAGGAAAAGAAAAGGCTCAAAATTTCGGCAGTAGGGTTTTATTTTATGTATCGTAAATTAAGTTGATATTAAAAGAAAGAAAACAAAAAAACAAGAGAAGGTAAGGCTATACTCGTTTATTAAAAATAAAGACTAAAGCACACAACTTCTAAAAGAAACTAAGGAACATACAAACAAATGCACCAAACAATACAACTTAAAAGACACTATGCAAACGAATAAGAAAACAACAGAATCCTAATCCAATTCATCTGTCAATGAGAACTGCAGCCCATAGTATGTCCCAACAGATGTAAGCCCATTTCCAACACGAAATCTATACAAGCCCAATAAGAAATCCATTCTACATGTGCCTCAGCTTCTCATTAAAAAAAAATTTAATCTACAATGCCATGTGTCAATAATTGACATTTAAGAATCAAAATAGATATTATAAATTTCACTATGTTGGCCATTGATAAGAATTGATCAAACAAAACAAAAATGAAAATTCAATATTAGAACAAACCTTTTGGTTTATATTAGACAAGTTTGGAAATTGTATTTCATGAGTTTAGAGACAAGCTCAATACGTTCCATTATCTGAACATGTCATAGTAAAAAGAAAAGAAAAGGTAAAACCAAATCAACCAATTAGTGTTTGTGAATAAAGTATATTTACCATAAAAATAAAGTAAATTAATAAACAACATTCTGTTTTTTCTTTAGTCCAAGATATCTCACCTAATCCCTACACCACAAAACTCAAAACTGAACAGCCTAGGAGCTAAATGAAGCCTCGATATGTCACTACTTTCCTCCAGCACCAGAGCAGCTGATGCCACTTTAAGAGATGGAAACATGCTGATTAGCTTCTTCTCCATCAGTATAAAATTCGATACTAACGCGTGGTTCATCCACTATCTGCGCATCAAAATACCATGTATTTTTCACCGTTAGCAAAAAGGCTGTACCCTCCTCCTAAATATAAGTTCATAACTTTGATTTTTCTGCTGAGTTGACTCAACCATTCCTCAAATGATCAAACTTCTTCCAACCTGCTGACTATATTGAATATGTTTGAGAATCTTCAATGGACACTGGTTAGATGCACTAGCTTTGAGAAGATTGAGTTTATGTTCAGAATTTGTTGTAAAGTTGCATTATTTCCATTATATAATTCAAAACTACACAATTAAATTTTTAATCTTCAATTATTAAAACTTAATAGAAGCTTAACTAAGTTCATTGAAATAAAATTTAACAACATGAGTTTTTAGGATCTAAAATAGCAGCTAAAACCATAAGCAAGTTCACCTCCTAATACTTATCAAATTTTTTGTTTCATACTTACAACCACTTAATAAAATAATCACTATCAAATTGTTTTGAATTTAGCAATTCTTTTAATGATATATACTCGTAATATATAGATTATACTGGGTAGTCACTCCGATACCATTAAGCCATAAATTAAATACCTCCAAAAGCTGACAAATAGCTTAAACCTTTCTCCAATCCTCGTCGCTTGGCAAATATTTGTAATGAGAGTCCCTTTCTGCAAATCGTGGAAAAACATCTTTAAACTTCATGGCACAAGTTAGCATTTCAAAGGTTGAATTCCATCGAGTAGGACAATATATCACCAACTTTCTTGACTTCAATTGCAATTGACTTGCAATTTTAGCAAAAGTCTTCAACCTCATCTCTGATTGGTTTAAGAATTTGATGCTTTCACGAACATTATCAATGATTTGCAGAATCTCATGTAAACCCTCTTGCACTAGCAAGTTTAAGATATGAGCACAACATATAACATGGAAGGGCTTTCCCCACAAACCATCTTCCTAGTCTTTGAGAAATTGTCAAGCAAAATCCTCAAACAAGAATCATTATACGCCCAACATTATCAACCGTCACTGAATGAACTTTGTTCTCAATCCCCCATTCCTTGATGCACTTATACAGCCCATCTGCAATGTCAACACCTCGTCGAGGAGGGGAATATGCACAAAGCTGAGCACCCTTTTATGCAACTTCCAATTGCTGTCAATGAAATGTCCAGTGATCACTATATACTCAATTTTTCGCCCCCGACTCCATATAAATCGCAAGAGTCAACTGATCTTATTTATCCCTTTCAACAAAGCTTTCAACTTTATTTTTTCATTCTCGTAAACAACCATGCAATCATTTTTTAGAGATTTATGCAGGATCGCCAAATTGAGGATTTGTTATCCTCATCATGAAATTCAATCATTCTTCCTCAACAATACTAAAAGGATGTTCATGCATAAGCACCTAATGAGAAACTGCCTCTCTCACCTGAATAATCATATTTTCCACAACCTCCCGGATACTTGGGCCAAGAAGAGGAGTCCCAACCAAATCCACTCTCAACATTGGATCCATCTAATGATAACTTAGAGTCTTTGTCTATTAACCTCACTTTTCTTCTAGTACAACTATCCAAATGCCACTAGATGATTAGTAGTGTTGAAGGATTGAGCGATATCCCTGCCCTGCAATAAATACATTCTGCCTTCTTTGTACCATCTTTCATTATAACCTCATTTATCTCATTCCAAAGCATATATGTTTTCTTCCTTTTCTTTCCAATTATAGACCCTTCTTCTTCTTTATCAAGTTCATGAACTTGTTGCATAACTTGCATTGCATTTTCATTATTTGTTGAGGCAGTAAGAGTAGAGGTATGTGTTGAAGTACCATTATCACCTTCATTGGGCTGATTATTCAAGGAACTGGATGACATATCCTACAAAAAAAAAAAAGATTAATTAAGAAAAAAAAACTAAATTTAGAACTAAAAAGAGAACAAGTTCATTCATATTTATTAATACACATGCTCAAAGTAGAAACGGACCTACTAAAAATTCTATAATAGAATCAGTTCTCAAAGAATACAAGGAGGTTATTCACAACAGGAACCAACAGTAAGGTTTGATGGTGACTTACAAATTATCCCAAGACGCCAATCTTTGTTTTTAAACTTAAAATGACAGTGATATGCCGGTTGGTTTCTTCTAATTACCTACCGTTAGTAATGCAATGTAAATAAATAAATAAATTGATATACTCTTTTGGTCTCTCCGTCTCTCAGTCTCTCGGCCTAAATAAAACATCTTTCCTCTACCAGTCAACCTCTCTGCTACTCGCTACCCAACCGACTATTCCTATTCTGACCACCAATCTGCCAGGCACGAGCAACGAGCCACCAGCCAGAGAAACCCTTTGTCCCAACAAGTCAGCCACCATCTGTTCATAGTTCGCTCTGCCCAGCCACCCATTCTGTTTGGATTTAAAAAGTTAGCTCTTCAATCATTGTTTTTTGTTTGATTAAAACTTTCTTTTTACGTCGGCAAGTAATTTGATTGATGTTAACAACACCTCTTCTTTGCAACAATCATACATTCTTCATGACAAAATAGCTCTCTCTCCATCAATTTAAACACCTTATAACTAATAACGGGCATAAGATTGGTTAAAATGACACTAGATCGGTACATTCTTCAGATTTAACACCATTATCACCTAGAAAATAAAGATCAAAACTTTTCAAAAAGAAGGCAAAAGCAGTAAATAAGGAAGAAACTCATCTCAAAACAATATATAAAGACATTAGATAGGAACCTTACCTAACCTGTTATCTGGCTTTGTCCTTTGTTCTTAGTTCTTATTTTGATTTTGAAGAAGACTTTCGGATCTTCTTGCTTTGAAGTCCTCTAGATCGAAACTAACAGAAAAAAATGGTTTGTTATCACTTGTCCAATGGTCTGAAAAATGGAGGCTTACAGGCTAACAGGTAACATTAAAGAAGAAATAAGGTGAGGGAGCAAAAAGAGGGGGCCGATGGCTATGGTTAGGGAAGAAATAAGATGAAGGATTGAAAAATGGGGTTGAGGGCTAGGGTTAGGGAAAAAACAAGGAGATGCGATTTTCACTTTTTCTGTGGGGGTGGGTGTTGGCCTGTTGGGTAATGGTGTGGTGTGGCCCGTGTGGGTGCGTGTGAAGGGTTTAAGTGTAATATGCTATATATTAATATTAGAATATTATTATTTATCACTTATCAGCAGTTCTCGAATAGCGCTGATGTTCGAATAAATAAGCAAAGCTTGAGTTCGCTCATTTAACAATTTAATCCTCATATCGCATCGAATTTACCATTTAATTTTTCGAACCGAGCCTAACTTAAATTTTTTCTGACTGAACTCAGTGAGTTTCACTTAACCTGCTAATTGCACACCCCCACAAAGTTATATAATAAAAATTACATTAACTAAATAATAAAAATTAATAATACAATATAAAATTAATATGGTGGTATATCATTTCCATACTTCATAGTCACATTTATTAAAATTGTTAAAATTCCCATCACATGGATCATTTGATCCACTTGCTTGGGATTTACGAAATAGTTTTAATAATATCAATTTTTTACCTTGAAATACTCACGCTGGAATGGATCAAATATGGAATTAAGATTTTTTTCATAATTTTTTTCTTGTCCTTCACATTCCAACCCTATATTTCATATGTCATTTTAAACAGAAGATTACTTTAAACAAGAATGCTCTTTGACTCCTTGGCTTGGTTTCATTAAACGTTAATCTTTTTCTTTTATTTTCTTCAATATCTCAATGATTTCTTTATTCCTCATACATTTCTATAAAGAAGCATTTAATTTTTCTCATCTTTAAAATCATTTAGCAAAGAAGCTTATCAATTAAGTAATTAAAATCTTAATGTCTTATATTTGCAATATAAATAAAACGTATTATATCATTATCAAAAAAATAATTTAATTAAAAAAATTAAATTATTCAAATTTATTAAAATCATTTTAATATATTGTATATGGAAAATAATTTAAAATTAATAAAATAATAAATAATAAAATAAAATATCTTAAAAATAAAGTATGTTATAAAATATTAAAAATAATTATTTATTGTTATAAGAATAAAATAATGAGAGAATAGTAGTATAATATTAAAATAATAGGAGAATAGTAATCATTATTCACATCTCCAAATATGGAGATGGAAATGGAGGATGGTTAGAGTGCATTTGGATTCAACTAAAATATAAAGATGGAGTAAAAATGGAGAATGATTGAGATGCTCTAATAATAATATTGTTTTGATTTCTTTCTTCCTTCTTATGTATATAACTTATAAACATCTTGCTATTTTTTAATCAATCCCTCTTTAAAGGTCATCTATTTTATATATTTGTAACTTATAAGGATTCCATCTTGTCTAATTTATGTGGTAGAGCATTGATACTAGCATAGAGAGGGAAATGGTCTTCGTTTGAGTCTAAGATCAATTTATTATATTAGTAACAAAATGTTTAGCCTTCAAAAAAATAATTTATTAAATTTAAATTTAATGAGTTGTATTTATTACCCCTAACATCCCATAAGAACTACTTAAAATTGTTATAAATGAAGGGTCATTTACATGAATAACCACATCATTATTGTAATGAATGATTGATTAATATGTCACCTTAGTGTTTCTTTAAAGATTCATGAACAAACTTCAATTCATAAGTTCATGATGGTGCTTTGAATGAGGTTGCTATTATTAAGATCATTACGATGTTATTTAAGGTGAATACCTTGGACTTGTAAATGAAGCTTGTAAAAGGCCTCTATTGCCTCTTTGTAAGATCAGCATTGAGAATCTCATTCTTGTTCTCTCATTCTTCACTCTCTCTCTCTCTTTCTCTCCTTGGTTCATTCTCAAGTCTTTCTCCTTATATCCATTATCTATATATCTTTCCCACTATATATTTATACAAATAAGAACTAAAGTGAGCAATACAAGTTTTACTCTAATATTGTGTTGCATTTGCATGTTTTACAACACGTTATCAACACGTAGTTTGCTTGAAGGTACTCATAACCTTATCTTGGAAGTTATTTTAATTTGTATATTTATAATTATACTTAGTTTTGCTTATAAGCTAGAATTTGTGACGCCTTAAAACCCAAAATTTTATCGACAAACCTCGTCAACCCATAAAATTCCTGGGATTTCTTGTGTAACTCGACACCACACCGTCAAGGTCCCATTTATCGGGTATCCATATTTTCAAAAAATCCCGGGGCAGAGTTTTATTCGGGAGCTTACCCAATATACAACCCGTATAATAGTATATCCATAACCTATCTAGTGGTCTCAACAAGTAGTAATGACCACACATTCATCCGTCCATATCCATAATATACAACTATATCATTACGTTTCATAAGAGTTTATTACAACACTCTTATACAAAATATATAGATACATGTCAAAACAACTACTAAAGCCATAATCTGGCTTTCTACACAATTGAGGCCTCTATCAGCCGCCTCCAAGATTTGTCCCGTAATTCGAAATGTGGTCCCATGACTGTGGTGGTAATGCCCGTGAGAGAATAATTCTACAAGGGCTACTCCCCCACCTAAATGCATTACAAATGCCATTTCACTCATTCAAGTAAAAACATACACATTCCTACTCAAATGTTTACATGCCATGGATGAGAATGTGACTCACCTTGTCCCATGTCTCGAGTCCTCATCGACTCTCTCACACATGCATATGCCAAGTATGAAAACCGTCATTTATGTTCCATAAATGACCATTTTTCCAAAACGAAAGCTTTTTGTTTTATAAATCAAAATCCATTGACAAACCCGATATCTAATTGCTTACTCGTCTCGTAGGTTGTGGGTAGTGAATTTTGTCTCACCACGCCTCTATGCCTTCCGACACTTTCGCAAACTTTCATCACCGGATACATATGTCTAACCAAGAATATCAAGTTTTCAATTTAGGGGGTATCTATCCTCCCAAGGTACCCAACATTAACGATTTTTCATTTCCTTTTTCTTTTATGCAACCATGAGACTCATTTTGGACATTGTCCCATTTTACTGAATCCACCATCGAACACTAAACACAGTGTTGATCTACCATGTCCTCATGACATACCATCGAATACCAAACACAGTGTCGATTTACCAACCATGCACTCACACCTATTTATTTACTGCCCTCACAGATATACGCACGAAGATGCCATTAGAGAAGAGTACCATGTCACATGCATCATGAATGCTACATGGACAACACAGTCCACGCCACTTATCGGTGTCATGGAAAATCACATCACCTGCATATGACTTCCATAAATCATTTCATTCATGTCAACCTCTCATGCAAACATATATCAATATTCACATTCAACATGTCATTCTATGATCAAGCAATGACACACACAAGCAAGCCATGTAATGGCCATTGCACATAACAATCATATCATGTCAACATGTTAGAGCACACACATTGACACCCAAACACGCCACTCTTAGTCAAGTAATGACACTTGATCCTTAAGACTAGTTGTGGCATAGAGATGCCCACAAAACATTCCACACAACAAGCCATCATAGCCCACAAAATAGTTCCGAACTTAAGCAGAAACTGGCCCCTTAATACCCTAAAATTGACACAAAACCAAACAAATTGGGCTTATAATAGCCCCGAAAATGGACCATAACTTCTGAGTTATGTGCGTCCTATTTCAAGTATCTAATAGCATAACATCAAGTTCTCAGATAGAGCTACAATTTCCTTAAAGGATATTAGTCCAAATTATCACTTTTTCTCAATCGAAAATCAATCCCAAAAATCTGGATAGTAGGTTCGGCCAAAACTGGGTAGCCTATGGCATCTTAAACGGACCATAACTCAAGTTATAGATATCCACTAAAGGACTAAAAGCGCTAACACCAAGCTTCTCAACAAAAATACAATTCCTGAAGGATACTAGTCCAAATTCTCCTTTTTCTAACCAAAAATCATTACCAAAAACCTGACATCAATATGTGAGGTTAAAACAAGACTATTCTCATGAACCCATTAATTAGCCAAATAAATTTCAGGCAAAACCGCTAAACAACCCCTTAGGGCATTAAAACTTAACCAAACAACCCTTAGAATGGAAAATAAACCAAAGTAGGAAGAATCCATACCTCTTGGAGCTTAGGAAACACCGTTAGGAAACCTCGAAAGACTTCCAAACTCACAAACTTTGATTTTCTCCAAATCTCCTCTTTTGGATCTTCTATGAAATCTCTTCTTTCGCGCCACAGAGTCTCTCACGAGATGAAGAACTTTAACTCTAGGCTCAACGACTCCGATCAACTTAAACCCGAGAAATCACAAGGATTTTTCCTCCCCTCTCTCTAACGCTTTCCAAAATATGATTTTCGGGAGATATCTCCAAATGAGATTTTTTCCTTTATACTTGGACACACGGCTCATGTCGCGCCATGTGTCCCCCCTCGTCAGTTCGTTTTTTGCCTCGAAACAATTCGATGCACTTCGCTCAAATTAAAGATCTGGCATGAATTCTTTAAATTATTACACAAATTTCAAGATTTTTTCAAAATCCCGCTGCATTCACCGCATTAATTGGCTATCTTGAAAATGCGAAATTCCAACTATCTCTAACTAAATTCACCTGGGTAGCTATTTACGTAGACAATTCCAACTACGGTTCGTTTCGGCCATCCGGCATCTGTAAAATTTTGCGCTTTTCAACCCGTATTACAGCCAGAATTAATATTTTTCCATTTTTCAGAAAAATTGCATTTTTCAGAAAAATTGCATTTTTTCAGGTTTTATAGAATCTATATTTCTATTCATCGAAATCAATTCTAACACTACATCATATATAAAAGATTGTTGACAATGTCAAATATCATAAACCTTAAGTTTGTGGTGCTTGACATCACAAAAAAAAAAACTACTTATCTTGGATCCTTGATGCTCAAATACATCTTGATGCAATGAATCTTGGAGCGCCATCAAAAAAGGAAATCAAGTATCCTTGCAGGATCACAAAAAACATTGATTTTCCTTCAACATCATCTCCATGAGGATTTAAAAAGTGAATACCTTACGGTAAAAGACACTCTCACTCTAGTGGAATGAGTTAAAACGGAGATATGACCACCATGAAACTGTGATTCTCCTAAAAGCTTGATACGAATAGATGCACCTAATGTTGCAATATTTTAAAACAGTTAGTAAATATAACTTGGCAATATTTAAAGTCAGCTCACAATTAAAGCCGTGTGGAGATAAAGTCACAGAAGAAGACTTGCTCAAAAAAACATTCTCCACATTTCACGCCTTAAATGTTCTCTTGCAGTAGCAGTATCGAGAGCGTAGATTTACAAAATACTCTGAATTGATATCATATCTTCTTGTTGTTGAGCAAAATAATAAGTTTTTAATAGGAAATCACTAGTCTCATCCAACTAGATCCTAACCATTCCCAGAAGTGAATGTGTCGTCTAAACTCGTGGACGTAGATGAGGGCGTGATCGTGGAATGAATTTCTAATATAATGGAACTCATGGTAGTAATCATTCAAATACCCAAAAAAGGAAAACCTCATGGAACCCCCAGAAGTGGAATAATATCGATGTGAAACAAGAAAATGGGAAGTATATACAAAATATACTTTCCAAGGCCCATGAAAATAATTGTCATAGATGTGATATGAAAGAATAGTTGCGCACTTCGCCGAACACCCAAACATTTGGCCTTATCTCACGCCAAGTATCTATCAAAGAAAAAGAAAAAAGAGATAGAAATGAACTTACTGATAGAAATGAATTAGACTTAACTTTGTAACGCTTCGAAATACCCTAACATTTTTATAACATTTAGGTATAAAATAAAATAAATTGTATTTTTCTTATGCTAAATTGCTAAAATGAAAAATGATAAAACCCTAAAAATTATACCGAGTTAGATAAATTTAAAATGTCGAGAAACTCAAGGTTAGTGAAGTGTAAATGTCAAATGAAAATGTGATAAAGTGATATTGAAAAATGAAAGGAAATGAAACCTAAAATGCAAAATGAGAAAAGAGGAATTTGTGGGCTAGCCAAACAAGGCTTAGTGAAGGATTTTGATTAAATACCAAATATTGGTCTTTGAGAGACATTTTGCACATTTGGCAAAAGAAGGGGAGAGAAAGTGCTGGGGCTTTTTTGCTGTGAGAGAGAGATAAGACAATGTCTTTAAGCCCATGAAATCAAGGATTAAGGTGATCAAGAGGAAGAAAGAAGATTGGTATTGAAGAATCAAAGATTTAAAGGTAAGAAAATTAAACCCTAACTTTCCTTAATGTTGCATTTGGGTTTTGAAAGAACTCAAGTTGGTATAAAAATGATGTTGATTGGTTTATTTTAGTTTGGGGCCGCTTCTAAGCTGTTATATGGTTGTCTTCGATTAGTGTTGAGGAATTTTTGTATAAAGGAAATGTTGGGTTTTTAGGGGAGATGCTATCAAAATTTTCCAAAACCCATGTTTTTGTTTTGGCAATAACTTGGTCATAACTTATCTAAATTGAGTGATTCAAATTTCTGGGTAAACTAGACTTTTAGGAAAACAAATCTTCCTGAAATAAGTGTATCCAAATTTGGACCCCATTAGACTCAAAAATTCATCAAAGTTAGGCTATATTTTCGGGTCAGAATTCTCGGTTCGCTTATGATACGCTTGTGTTTCTAATAGTTTTGATATAGCCATGTTTCATTAATTATTCAATCGGGTTATTCACATTGGGTAAACTAGAATTTTGTGAGTAATAAACTCTGTGCCTAAAATTGATCCCATTAGTTCCTAAAATTCATCAATGTGAGGCTTTATTTTTCGAAATAATTCGTTCCATTTCCGATACGCTTTTGGTGTTTCGAATAGTTTGATAGTTTTGGTATTTAGGCCATAATTTGAGTTTCACCATCCAAATTGAGTGATTCAAATTTGGGTAAACTAGACTTATAACAAATTCCTTAAATTAAGGCATCAAATCTTATCCCCACTAGACCTGCAGAAATTTGTCATATTTTGGTTTTCTGGCAAAATTTAGCTAAAAGTTGAAAACAGAATAGTCCCATGTTTTGTGACATGTCCTGAGTTTCTGCTGTCTTCTAAACTGGATTTGATCTCAACTATAATAAAACAGATTTATTTTTTATATAATCAATGGACCTGTATTAAGTCAAAAAAAAAACATAGTTTCATTTGTCTTGAAAAATTCCTCTACAATTATATGTGTTAAGAGAAACAAACCTAATCAGAAAGTTTCAAATAAATAATTGATATTTATCTCTAATTCACATTTTTTAATTAGGGTTTATTTAATATAAAACTTGAACAACAAGATCTATATAGAACTAAGTTGATATTTCATCCTTTGGTCTGCTCCATTCCTTCCTCTGATTTAAGCATCAAAATCTGTTTCACAATTTATCAATGATTTCTGTAATTAAAACCATATTTGATTTGTTTTGGCTGATCTTATGAAAAATGACAGAAACATTTGTTAATGAAAAACATGAGTATTGAATGTCCATTTTATATAATATAATCCTTTATTGTAAATTTCTACGATCGAGTTTTAATGCCCTTAATAGAATGTTATCCATCATATTGAAAGGTTGATAGATCAGTATACCAATAAGGGCAAACCAGATTACACCAATGTAATGTAGCTGCCATTACCCGATCCTGTAGCCACGGATCGATTTTAGTGTTCACAAATGATTTTTAAACCAATAAGAATTAACCCGATTCACCGTGTTATAGTCCTTTATAATTTGGGCCACATCCCAATGACTCCGTGCTTGATTCTGTTATCTTACACATCGAAAACATTTACTAAATTCGTTTAAGGGAAAAATGATAAGAATATTTGTGAAATGCATGATTTGAGTTTTGAATGAGTTATTGCATAAGAAAGTGCATATTTGGAATGATCAATGAATTGTAAATGAATGTATATGAAATAATATATCGTATTGGCCATTGATCATTAATAGGTTCAAAAGCATTGCTTTTCTAGAAAAGTTCGCATGATTTGTGTTAAAATAAAATGAAGAAGCGTATAGAGCGCGCTAGCGTGAAAATGCTTAGCGCGTTGTTTTATCATTCTTGGTCAGAGGTGAGCAGTGCGAAGGCGTGGACTCCCGCATTAAATCGAGTCATCGTCGAGAATTCACACGGATAAGTAAGCTTTGTCACATGCATACTTGAAATTATTCGACTCATTTTGTACAAACACTATTATGAAAATTGAACTTTGATTATGTTTTGTAAATACTTGGATATTGAAAATGGCTAATAATGTCGTATTGTATAAAGGTGGGAAATGGACCAATAAGAGTTTTGTGATCAAATGATGGGCCCTCTTTATGTTAAAGTGGTATTTATGTATATATATTTTCATTGAGTATTTGAATTGTGTTTGGAAAAGTAAATTCAAAATGATTCAAAAAAAAAAAAAAAAAAAAAAGAAGTGAGAATAGCGTCCTGAGCAGGGTTCGGCCTACAGGTCGGGTTAGTCACGGCCGGTCTTGGCTGATCACATTTTAGTGAAGTATAAGGCAAGGTTTAGGTGGATTCGCAAAATGATTTTTGAAATTGTTTGTGTCATGCATTGCATTTGCATTTAAAGGATAGCGTGAGAAGCTGATGCGGATCTTGTCGGTCTTAATAAGGTAAACATGGATGTTGAGGCCCAATGGGACGGAGAGGTGACCGAACCCATTCGAATATGATGTCATTGTGAGATAGGGTTCACGGAGATTGTCCCATCGAATAGCCGGTGAGTATTCGGGAGACTTAATCGAGTTATCATTTAGAGAGTTCGATGTGATATTAGGGATGGAATGGTTGTCCTGACACCAAGTAGTGGTTGATTGTAGAATGAAACGAGTGACCTTAAGGACACCGAGTGGCGAGGAAGTGACTTTTATCGGTGAAAGGTCGAACCACCTCTCTAATGTGATATCTGACGCCACTGTTAGAACGATGGTTCGGAAAAGATGTGAATAAGACGACATTTAGAACACGGTATGGACATTATGAGTTCCTTGATGCCATTTGGGTTGACAAATGCACCAATGGCTTTCATGGACTTAATGAATCGTGTTTTCGATGGAAATATGTAGATCGGTTGTATTGGTGTTTATGAAGCGACATCCTCGTGTATTCAAAGGATCGAAAATCATGATACGCACTAACCGGGTAGTCTTTAGAAACCTTGAAAGGAGCAGTTATATTCAAAAGCGGAGTAAATACGAATTTTGGTTGAAAGTGTCATTTCTTGAATACATTGTATTGGAAGAAGGAATTCGAGTGGATCCAAAGAAGATAGAGGTGATTATTGAATGGAAACCACCGAGAAATATCACGGAAGTGCGTAGTTTCCTGGGATTGGCAGGTTACTACAGAAGGTTCGTTAAAGGGTTTTCGATGACTGCGGGCCCTATGACGAGATTGTTCCAAAAGAATGTGAGATTTGAGTGGAGTGAAAAGTGTAAAGCTAGTTTTGAAAAGTTGAAAGCATTCTTAACCGAGGCACCGGTTCTTACTCAATTGACCTACGGTAAAGAATACGTGATTTTTAGTGATGCTTCATTAAATGGACTTGGATGTGTCCTTTTGCAAGAGGGTAAAGTGGTAGCTTATGCTTCAAGGCAGTTGAAGACGCATGAAAATAATTACCCTATGTATGATTTGGAATTGGCCGCCAATGTGTTTGCATTGAAAATATGGAGACACTACCTTTACGGAGAAAAGTATTTCGTTTACACCGATCACAAAAGTCTTAATTTGCCCTCAAAGTGAGAGTTTAACTTGAGACAACGTAGATGGATGGAATTGATCAAGGATTATGATTGTGTCATTGATTATCACCCTAGGAAAGCTAATGTAGTGGCAAATGCTCTGGTAAAGTCGGCACTGGGAGTACTTGACGTTGAATGCTCATTTGTCATTGTTAGATAGCGGTCGCGATAATTATAGCGATAGCAAAGCCGGTTGTTGAATCAAGTGCTAGAGGCACAAAGAGTGATGAAAAAATTTCTATTGTAAGTCGAATAGAGGGAAAGCGAATTTTTTAGTGAATGAGGATGGATCTTTGTATTATAGAGATCGGGTTTGTATACCCAATGATGATGAACTGAAGAAATCCATTCTTGAAGAAGCACACAGTGGATCTTTTGCTATGCATCCCGGTAGCACAAAAATGTATCAGGATTTAAAGACTTCATAGTGGTGGTCCAAAATGAAGAGAGATGCTTCCTCTATTTTGTGTGCTGAAATTATTCCCAAGCGTTGGAACTGATGTCGTCAAGCATTATATCTTGTGGAGTCCTGAGTCATTTCCACGAGTGGTTTCTGATGATCCTTAAGGTTATCCCTTGAATGCGAGAATAAAGTAAAATATGGGGGGTTTTGGTTGATTGATTTGTTAACCGATTGACTTAAACTATTTTAAAACAAGAAGGGCGAATGATAGGATCCTAAGGTTTCCGCTCTCCACCAACTAGGTAACACCCACCTCTCACTTTCATTCTCATCTAGGAGCCATTGATGAATGGTCTTCGATGGGGGATATAACTTTAATAGTTTTTGTAAGACAAAGAATAAATGAAAGATATCAAACGCTTGCTCAGACGATATGATTAGACTCTTAGATTGCGTTTGAGATCAAGCACAACGTGTACCAAGGATCTCTCATTCACACGTTGTCAAGAAGATGCCAAACTAAGGTTTTATAAGAATTTTAGCAAGTGTTTAATATCATATAAATCCCATTGAAGCACAAGAGAGAGGGACTGAGTGATGTTACCTTGAAGGGGCTGAGTTTCCACCGTTACAACCCTATCATGGAGGTTTAGAACTCCATTAAAACTGAGAATTGATTCATAATTGCTGGAACAACAATAGTAATTGTGAATTGAGAAATAACTGTCAATTGCAAGGTTGAAATATAAAAACGAGTTCCCTTAACGAGTACCAAGTTATAGAATCGACTGAAAGATTACAACTGTTTTAAAACTAGGAATTAGAAGAAACTAGCTACTCTACTCTAGAAAACCCTAGAAAATATGAGAAAAACTCTAAAAGTGAGAGCCAAACCCTAGAACATCCGAACTCCCTTAATTCTGCCCTCAGTGAAGCAATACAATCCATTAGTGATCTCGAAGTGGGAATCAAAAGGCGGCGTGCCGCACGGTCGAAATTCCTCTTAAATCACAAGATCGCATGTTGAGTAGGTACGTTGGTGTGGTACTGGTGCAAGCTCCACTAGTTCTCCAAGCGGTGTAGATGCCGGTACCACTGCGATTTGATGCGATACCATAACTCCAGCGTCTCACTACATGTGTTACGGTGCACCGATTGATTTGGTAGCGGTACGATGTCTCCACAGTTGCCCCACTTCACTTCCTCTTGCCCGGGGCCTCAAGGCTGTGTACGGAGTAAATGACAGTGATCTAGTTTATCTGTTAGCGCTAATGTGCAGGACATTGAACAGCACGCTGCGCATAAAAGCGAGTAGAAAAGGTCAAAAGCACCTATTCTACACAAAATGAAAGCAAAACATGAGCCGAGGGGCTTGGAACCCTATATAAATGTCTCACTTTTATGTATCCAACAAGAGATGTTTCGGAATTTATGACCAAGTATATGGTGTGTCAAAAAGTGAAAGCAGAACATCAAGTTCCTTCGGGATTGTTGCAGCTTATTAAAATTCCTAAGCGGAGAATCATAGAGCAGCTCGCGTGGTGATCATTTGAAAAGCCCAAGATACTTTTGATGGTCAAGCCGCAATTTAGCAAGTCACATTTGAGTCATGTCACGATTTTAGAAGATACATGGGGACATATGTGAGCTTATCATGCCATGTGGATATCTTCGTTACTTTATGGTCTTAATATATGTCTTTACTAGGTGGTTACGTGTTTATCTTCTTTTAATAAAAAAATGTTACCTTTGGCAGAACTCTTGCCTGAATGATCAAATTATGAGCCAAGTTTTCTGATTATCCAATTATTAGACTTGACGACAACCTTTGTTGGGTTTACCTCCCCCAAGCCTTTATTGACTATTGCATGTCATTTTGGAAATAAATGTTGAGCGTCTTTATTCTTCATCTGCGACATACGAAATGATTTGGTAGAGTCCTTATCAAACGTCTCCAATTAATAACTGAACCGCTACTAATACAGAAACCAAATTACCAGCACGCGGGGACATGTGCTTGTATCTTCCTGAAAGCTTGGTTTGTATTCGACCAATAACTTACCATAAATACTCCCATTCAAAACTTGTATTTAGTAAACAACAAAATATTTATCATTTATAAATCTTTGGTTGTGAAGTTTATGTACCAATTGCATCTACACAACGCTTGAAAATGGATCCATAACAAGAACATGATTTACATGGGGTTTTGATTCTTTAGTCACATCGTAAGATATCTTGAGCATAGCGTGAGATGTTTTATAGCACCATTTTGCAGATTGTCATTTTAATGAGAGTGTATACCCACCATTAGAGGGAGATAAGTCGGTTTCAAGAGAGTGACGAGAAATTACTTGGAATGCATATACAATGTCTTATTTTTATCATTGTACAAATCAATGTGAACTAGAAGTTAAAAGGATCATTCATGTGCAAAATCTTGCAAATCAATTACCAGATACGTTTATTGATACAAAGAAAGTGATAAGTTACATCTGGTTTAGAAAAATGCTCTACCACGGTTGATGTCCCTGATGGACAATTAATAAATGAGTCTCAAATACATTTGAGCGTGAGAGACTTGTGCTCAAAAGAGCAGCTCACAGAAAGAGCGTGAAAAATTAGTACCTCACAAGACAAATATAAAGCAAAGGTCTCATTGGGGCATATGGTATAGAAAAAAGGCTCACAGCCAAGCATATGATGAACAAAGGCCCTAAAGTACTAACGAGGCATATGGTGAACAAGAAGCCCCTCTAGGAGCATGTGATGAACAAAGACATGAAGAAGAAGTTTGAAATAAAGAAATAGTACTTGAAGATGCCTGAAATACCTGAAAATTAGGAGATTTCAATGAGTTATGCGCCTGAATATATATAGGATCGAAATGATATTGTTATCAATATGTTTTTGTCTTTTTCCAGTGGCCTTAGACATCATAAGAAGTGATAAGGGTCACAAACCATAAAGTGTGGAAGAAGTATGGAAGCTTAGAAATGATTGATCAACATGGAAAGAAGCAATGTGGGTAGAATTAAGCTTGTTAATTAGACGAGAAGTTTTTAGACATATAGTCCAAACACTTAAAGGTGTAAAGCTTGTTGGATACAAATGAGTATTTTTACGAAAACCCAATTGAGATTATAAGATATAAAGCGTGATTAGTAGCATAAGGTTTATCGCAGAGACTTGATATTGATTAAGAGGAAACATATTCTTTTATTATGGACGCAATTACTTTTCCTTTTTTAATATGCTTGACCATCTCTAAAGGACTGGATATGCGTCTCATGGATGTCATCACAACTTATCTATATGAATCCATAGATAATGACATATACATGAAGATCCCTGAAGGATTTAAATTACCTGAAGCAAATAATATAAAGCCTCGTAGTATGCACTCAATCAAATTACAACAATCTTTATATGGATTGAAGCAATTCGGACACGTGGTACAATCATCGCAAGTATTTATTGAAAGAAGGGAATGTGAATAACCCTATATGCCCATGCATCTTTATCAAGAAATTGTAAATAAATTACAATTGCTGTTGAGTATGTTGATAATTTAAATCTTGAGGTCTCCTGAAGATCTCATAAGAACAACAAAATATTTGAAAAATGAGTTTTAGATGAAAGATATTGGGAAAACAAAATTTTGTCTCGGCCTATAGATCGAGAATTTCCCTACTAGAGTGTTGGTTCACTTATCATCATATAATGAAAAAATCTTAAAGCATTTTTATATGGATAAAGCTCACCCATTAAGTTCTCCAATGGTTGTCTGTTCATTTGATGTGAAAAAGGACCCATCTTGTCCTTATGAAAATGGTGAAAAATTATTTGGTCATGAAGTACCATATCTTAGTGCCATTGGTGCCTTTATGTATCTTGCTAACTGTACTCGCTTAGATATTGTTTTCTATGTCAATTCATTAGCCAGTATAATTAGTATCTTTTGCCAACCCGAGACATGAAATGGTATCGAAACATATATCTACCTCGAGGAACAAGCTGATTTGGGTCTATTTTTAGTCAAAATAATCAAATCAACAATTTAACTGAATATGCAGATGTAGGATACCTTCCCGAGGAACCACATAAAGGTAGATCTGAGCTTGTGTTATGTGTTTAATTGTAATGAAAATGCTATTTCATGGAGATCTTTTAAGCGAGACAATGTTGCTGTATCATTAAATCATTAAGAGATTATGGCAATTCCATGAAGCAAGTCATGAATGCATATGACTAAGATCGATGATTCAATATATCCAAGAATCATATGAGCTCCCATACATTAAAGGCAGTTGACATTATTTGAAAGATAATCTGCATGCATTGCATAGATCGAAGGAGATAGAAATACATTTTTCCCAAAGTTTTTATATGCATGACCTTACTCCAAAAGAGTGGAAAAATTGATGTTCAACAAATACGTTCAATTGATAATCTTGCAGATTTATTCACGAGTGTGCAACTTCAACATTTAAGCTATCTAAAAAGATTGGAATGTTAAGCGAGAAGGATATTGACACGAGGGAGTATGTTTATGATGTGATGTTAGTATCTTGTACTCTTTCGGCCGTCAGAGTTTTGTCATGAATTGGGTTTATTGGCAAGATTTTTAATGAAGCAGTCATAACAAACTAAGAACAATCTATAGCATCACAAGAATATTGTATTTTTTTTTCCTTCGCTAGGTTTTATCTCACTTGGTTTTTACTAACAAAGTTTTAATGAGACATATTTTTTATGGTGGTCATTCAAAGGGAGTGTTAAAAATGAAGTGTTTGCTTGATGTGTGGTGAATGACTACATCATTAATGTACTGAATGATTGACATTATGTCATCTAATATCCCTTGAAGATTCATGAACAAAATTCAATTCATAAGTTCATGAATGTGGTTTGAATGAGGTTGCTATTATTAAGATCATTATGCGTCATTTAAGGTGAATAATGTGGACTTGTAAATGAAGCCTATAAAAGGCCTCTATTGCCTCTTTGTAACATCATCATCCAGAATCACATTCTCATTCTCTCAATCTCCACTTTCTCTCTCTATCTCTCTCTCTCCTAGGTTCATTCTCAAATCTCTCTCCTTATATCCATTATCTATCTCTCTTCCCCATTATATATTTATACTCTAATATTGTGTTGTAGTTGCATATTTTACAACAAAAATAAATATTTCAAGGAAACTTTAATTGTACGTTTTTAAGATGTAAACATTACCACCTCATTTACAACAACATTTAAGTTTTAATTTGTTACTTTGCTTTTCACTGTTGTGTAAGAAACGTAGTATAAAGTCTCAATGTTGAGAAATTAAGGGCTACGCAATTCATGGGCTGTGTTAATAACATGTATTCTATTATGTTTGTTAACCTGAACACAACATGAATAATAAATGGGTCAAAAATAATAAATTCAAATACGAACCGATTAGTAATAATGTAACAAAACACGTCTAACTTGTTTATTAATTTGATAATTTAAAATAATATAAATTATTATTAATTAATCATTGTCTAACAAAAAATAACATATTAAATGGATTAATCTAGGTTAAATATTAATTAACATAATAGCAAAACATGTCCATACAGGTCCTGCGAATTCGTGTTATGTGGATTGATACGGATATAACTTGTTTATTAAACGGATTATGTGAGTTAACATGAGTTTGACTCAAATATGATTATATTCAACCTAAATACGTAAAAAACATGTCGTGTTCATGGGTGATGTCAAATTTTGCCAGACCTAAAGAGAATGATCTTTTGAGCGTCCAAAAAGTTAGACAGCCAAACAAGGAACTGCATTATACTGTGAACTTGTGTCCAATGAATTCTTGTCAAAAGTTTTTTCTACTCCTCCTCACATCTAGTTGCTTTTCCTTCGCATGAAAAGCAAAACTATGATAGAAGCTATATATGCAAAATAAGATTAACAAAAAGATGCAAAATGAGATAAACAAAAAGAGACTTGAGATAGATATGCATTTATGATAAAACATGATAAAGTTTGTAATCAGCCACATAACCGCATTAGAGAACATGACTGGTAAAAAATTTAAGTGTAATCCCAAAATGGAAAGAAACCTACCATTCATGATGACAAATAAATTACAATGTAAATCAGGTAAGGCAAGACAAGTTGCTAACATAATTGAAATAAGTAAGATTATATGATCATAATAAATAATTGACATGCAAACTTTAGAATACTAATTTTGGAATAACTTAAGAAATTTAAGAAGAATATTGATAAGTTCATATTGTTCCACTAACGTGACAGTCAATTTAGTCGCAAATAAGACCTAGATCAAATGGTTAACATCTTTATATATATATATATATATATATATATATGCAAAGCGAAGCCGTTGAAGGAGCATCATTCATTTGGATAAGTTAGTGAGAAGGAAGCAGAGGAAAGTTAGTGAGAAGGAAGCAGAGGAAAAGTAGAAGAAGAAGCAATATGGAGACGTTGCAACTAAGCGATTACTGCAATCCAATCATCGTTTTGAAACCTTCTCTCTATTGGGATTGTGAGTGACCTGTGGAATATTATAGCAAGTAATATTTGGGTAGCTTTGTCAATCCATTGTAAATGTTAGCAATTAGGAGGCAAGACCAATCCACAGGATATAACAACAATTGGGTGGCAATGCTAAACCTTTAAGAAATTAAACAACGATTGGGTGGTTGTGCCAATCCACGGAAATGTAAATAAGTAGTTTGGGAGACTGAGCCACTTAACATAATAAAAGCAACAAATGGGTGGCTACGCCAACCTTTAGGAAATGAAAGTGAAGATGGATGACTAAGCCAATTTTCAGAGAATAAGAATGTAAGATAATAATGACACCCGATATAACATGGTAAAACCCTTAGAATGAGGGAAACCTCAACGGGATAAATCCGAGAAAATAATCCACTATGAGAGATGAACTGCATTAGCATGTCACACACCCGCAATATGCCGACAATCCTCTTAGTTTTACCTCTCAGTACTCTCTCCGTGAAGTATTATGTTTCTTGCCGCTCTCCTTGGTGTGATAACCCGGACTGTTTCATACCTATTCTTTCAATTCTCTGTGATTGAAAGAATAATCTCTGAAACTCTTTTTGATCACCTGGAAATTTTCATTTGATTATGTTCCTCGAAGCCGATTTATAGGTAAAGGTTTGATCCTTGAATGGATTTCATTGGTTGAAATGGAAACCAATTTCATTGGTTGAAACAAAGGCTAATTCTCATCCATATGAATATATGATGAAGACGTGGTGGTAACGCAAATACACAAATCTCCTCCAAACCCATGCACCCCGAAGGTGGAGTCTTCTTAACTCCTTAGTAGGAGTTCATGCCCGTGTTCTTGATACATCGTGCCAGTTTTTCTTTTGTAATGACCTTCGTCATCATATCAACAATATTCTCGTCGATGTGGATCTTCTTATTTGGAACAGTTGTTCTTCATTAATAGCCTTCCTGATCCAATGATATCTCACATCTATGTGTTTCGTCCTTGCATGATACATAGTGTTCTTGGTTAAGTCTATCACACTTTGACTATCACAATGTACCATGTAGTCTCTTTTGTTTTAAATCCAGTTCTTGAAGAAACCGCTTCACCCACATCATCTCTTTTATAGCTTTAGTAGCTGCAATATACTCTGCTTCTGTAGTAGAAAGTGAAATACACTTTTGTAGCTTTAACTGCCATGATATATCTCCCCCTGCAAATGTAAATAAGGACCCAGAAGCAGATTTTCTACAATTCAGGTCTCCAATCATATCAAAATCAGTATAGCCTTCAAGAGATGGTTCTGATGCCCCAAAGCTTAAACATACCTTTGAGGTGCCTTTGAGATATCTAAAGATCCATTTCACTACCTCCTAGTGTGCTTTACCAGGATTTGCTAGGAATCTGCTTACAACTCCAACTGCATGAGATATATCTTGACGTGTACACACCATAGCATACATTAGACTTCAATTTGTCGATGAGTATGGAATGACTGACATTTTGCCTTTTTCTTTCTCCGTAGATGGACAAAGTCTCTTACTCAGCTTGAAATGGCCAACAAGTGGTGTAGAAACTGGTTTTGAATTTTTCATATTGAACCTTTCCAACATTCGTTCAATATATATTTCTTGTGACAACCACAATTTGCTTGCCTTCTTATCTCATAGAATCTTCATTCCTAAGATACTCTTTGCACTACCCAAATCCTTCATGTCAAATGTCTTTGACAATTCCCTTTTTAGCTTCTAGATCATATCGTCATCTTGACCCGCAATCAACTTATCATCAACATATAATTGGAGAATGATGAATTTATCATCAAAGAATCTCCGAACATAAACACAAGGATCTGCAAATGTCCTTTTGCACTCCCGAATCATCATGAAAGATTCAAATTTCTTAGACCATTGTCAAGGCTCTTGTTTAAGTCCATATAGACTTTTCTTTAAGTTCCAAACCATGTTCTCCTTCCCTTTCACTTTGAAGCCTTTTGGTTGCTCCATAAAGATTTCTTCATCAAGATCACCATGCAGAAATGCGGTCTTAACATCGAGTTGCTCCAATTCTAGATTCATACTAGTTGCTAATTCTAGTATAACTTGAATTGAACACATTTTCACAACAAGTGAAAAGATTTCATCAAAGTCAATACCTTGATTTTGACCAAAACCTTTCACCACTAGATGAGCCTTGTACTTCAACAGCTTCTCGTCGTCATTCTTGCAATTTTTAACACCAATTTATTCTCGAAGTTCTTTCTCTCTTAGGCGCTCATTAACTCAGAGGTATCATTTTTCCATAAGAAATTCATCTCTTCAGATGACTTTTTATCCAATAGTCTTTGTCTTTGTGAGATCAGACTTCTGGAAGCTGTGCTCCCCCCCTCATCAACAATTAGAATATACTCTGAACTTGGATACCTTGTAGATGGTTGACGTTCTCTAGTTATCCGTCTCAACTGAGGTCCTTCTTCTAGTGGAGGGATCTACTCCCCCTGATCAACACCTCCCGTATCACTATCATCACCACTTTCTTCCTCCTCGATGACTGGTTATTCGAGTTCTATCCTTGATTTTGATTCAGACATCTCTGCTTCATTAGTGGCACTTTCTAATGAAGTTTGTTCAAAAGTCGGATCTACAACGACTTCATATGTGAGTTTTTCACCACTCACCTTTTTCTCGATATCTTCAATGGTTTCGTGTTCATGAAACATGACGTCTTTACTTCTAAATATCTTTTTCTTCTTTGAATCCCATAGCCTATAGTCGAACTCCTCATCTCCATATCCGATGAAGATGCACGGGGTTGCTTTATCATCAAGCTTCAATCTTTGCTCCTTTGGTACATGCATGAATGCTTGCATCCAAACACCTTAAGGAGGAACATCTTTTCTCGTCTAAACTCTTGAGGGAATATCAAAGTCCAAAGGAACTGATGGCGACCGTTGATCGTGCAGGACTACGTGTTAATAAATTTTCACCCCAAAATGACTCTAGGTAGTTTTAGCCACCTTAACATGCATCTACTTTTCCACAATGGTCCGATTCATCCTCTCAAACAATCAAGTAGCCGTGATATACCAGATCGTTGCATGATTCCATGCTTGGAGTAATATTCTTTAAACTCCCTCGAGATGTATTCTCCACCATTATCGGTTCGAAGTCTCTTTAGAGGATTTCCCGTCTCTCTCTCCACCATGGCATGGAATTTATGAAAATATTGGAATACCTAACGTTTTGTATGCAACAGGTATACCCATGTCTTTCGTGAAGCGTCGTTAATGAAAGTAACAAAGTATTTGTTACCACCTAGTGAATCTACCTCAATGGGTCCGCAAACATCATAATATATATACTAAATTTCTCCAATTTTCGAGTGGAGTTATTTTGGAATGATACTTTGTGTTGCTTTCCAAATAAGCAATAGTCACAAGGGTTTGCTGATTTGTCTTTGGCCATATAAATGAGGGACTGTTTGGCCAAAAGTTGTAACCCCTTCTCGCTCATATGTGCTAGCCAAGCAGCCATAACCGAGAGGTACCATCATCACTGTGGATTTAGTCATTCCTCCGCACACCTTACTTGTGTCTTGTACAACGAACAACATAGTCCGCTCTGCCACTACCAATGATCCCTTGCGGATCTTCCTAAATTGCCACTACCGATGTTGGTTGTATTCATCTTGTCCAAAGATATGTATCGAAATCAGTTTAGATGACAAGTTTGGAATGCGGTCGCATCTTTCAATGTCAATGTGCACCCCATACTTGTTTGTATGCAGATGTCACCAATCCTCGCGATTTGGGAAATACTTTTGTTTCCCATCTTCACCATGCCAAAGTCTCCTGCTTTATATGTTGAGAAATATTCCCTTTTAAGGACGCAATGGTATGATGCTGCTGAGTCCACTACCCAGTCGACATCTTGTTATAGTAAGGTCACCTCATTGTCCCTGGTACAGGTTGTAGCGGTAGTATTTTTATCGTCCTCATGCTTTTGGCTCTTGTCTCCTCCTTGCTTCAGGATCTTGCAATTCTTTTTCATGTGGCCTATTTTGCCACAATGATAACACTTTATTTTCCCTCTAGACCTGGATTTGCCTATTGACTTGTTATGCTCAAATGGTCCTTTGCTTTTGCATCGACCCCTGTTCTTCGTGACAAGGGCATGTGTGTCATTGCCCTCAAAGTCCTTCCTTCAAATTTCTTCATTGAATAGGCCATTTCTGACCATAGCCAATGTGATTTTTTCTTCTAGGGCTGAATTTCTCAAGGACACCACCAAATTGTTCCAACTGTCTAGTGAGTCGAGTAGAAAGCATGCTCGGGTCTCATCATCAAATAAAAGACCTGCAACTGATAACTGCACGATCATTCCTTTGAAATCATTTTTGGCATGCTTAGCACCGGACACCTTCCTCGAGCCTTCAAAATCTACCGGGCTCGCATTAAGAAAATCTTTACTTGTGCGTTCTTTGTCTCGTACATGTTTTCCAAGTTCTTCCAAAGAGTGTGGGGATCAATCTCTTTAGCAACATGATTGTAGAGACTGATGCCCACCCACTAGCGAATGACACCCAATGTTTTCTTCTTCAACTTCCTCCAATAAGCATCTAACATGTCACTTGACTCACATTATCTCCTTCCAATGTGGATCATAGAAATCCTTACAATTGAGGAGATCTTCCATCAAAGCACTTATAACGAATAATTATTACACAATTTAATCATATGACCGACAACTTTCGCCACGATTCCGAATCTTTTTCAAATTCGAATCCACACTCTGATACCGGTTGTTGGGATTGTGAGTGATCTGTGGAATATTACAACAAGTAATATTTGGGTGGCTTTGCCAATCTACTGTAAATGTTAGCAATTGGGAGGAAAGGCCAATTCACAAGATAAAACAGAAATTGGGTGGCAATGCCAAACCTTCAAGCAATTAAACAACAAGCTTGGGTGGTCAGGCTAATCCAACTGAACGTAAATGTTAGGCTTAGAGGCCGAGCCACTCCACATAATAAAAGTGCAACATACTTGAAGGCTATGCCGCCTTGAGAAATGAAAGTGTAGATGGATGAGTTAGCCAATCTTTAGAGAATAAGAATGTAAGATAATAATGACACTCGATATAACGTGGTAAAACATTTAGAATGAGGGAAACATCAACGGGGTAAATCCGAGAAAATAATCAACTACGGCATTTAAACCGACACAAGACGTCATTCCAAGATACGCTCACAATCATCTCGCTTTACCTCTCGCAGATTATCTCCGCAAGATTATGTTTCTGCCACTCTCCTTGCAAGGAGACTTCCTGATCGTTTACATCTATTCTTTAAATTATCCGTGATTGTTAATGATATCCAAACTCTTTTCTCGATTACCCTGAAATTTTCATTCGACATGCTCCTCGGCCTATTTTTATATAAGGGTTTGATAATTAGACGGACTTCTCATTGACCGAAACAAAAATCAATTCTCATCCATACGAATATATGATGACGACATGGTGGCAACATGGAGAAAGTTTTCTCCTAAGAAACTGCTGCTGCTGTTGCAATAGCCTTTATGGGGTTGAACCCCACACTCTCGACTCTCTTTTCATCAAAACTAACAATTGCAGCGTAAGAGTTAATAGATATCTTTTGACCTTTTATTTGCTAATATTATATATAAGATTAAGAAAATTCCTCTTTTTTTTTTAATTAAATAATATTTTAATAACATTTTTTATTATCTTATTTTCTTTTTTGATTAAATAATATTTTAATAACATTTGTTATTATCTGATTTTCTTTTTTTAATTAAATAATATTTTAAGAACATTTGTTATTAACTGATTTTCAAGAGACTTTTTTTTTTTAAATTTTCGATTTCTTTGTATGCAACAATTGAGAAGATGGAAGGTATAAGAATAATTTTATTAATATCTCATTGGTTATAAATCACTAATATCATAATTTAAAAAAATTAATTAAAAACTTTGAGAAAAATTAAAATATATAATTTAAATTAACATTCAAACTAAAAACATAATTTTAATTGCTTCAAAATTTGAGAAAACTTTGATTTTATTTATTTTTACATTAGACAACTACATAAGAAGTAATAATTTAAAATTTTTTCCCGAAAGTACTAAATAAAGAAAATGCGCAAGTTAAAATAATTTTCTCATTTTTGGTTGTTTAATAAATATTTTTAAAGAAAATTAAATATAAATAAAATTATTTGAAAAAACTCACAAATTTTAAATTATTTAATCTTTACACTGATGAGTTGAAATAAAATTAATTTGTTTGAAGTAGTAAGTAAAAGTAATACGCGGGAGCATTTCCGACTTATTTATATTTTCTTTCATTTTTGCTTCCCTTCCACTGTCCCACCTTACTTTAGTCCTCTTACATTTTTTTTTTCAACATTTTTGAGAAACCAAACATAACCTTAATTGTCCTTTCCTTACTATTTTTTGGAAACCAAATACAACCTCAACTAAAGCAAAATGAAAAAAAAAAGTTGAACAAATTCCAATTTCCAACAAAAAGAAAAAGAAAAAAAAATGACATAATAAATCTAGGGTTCAACTATGAAAAATCTGTGTTTTCTCAAACAAAATTTTAATCTATACAGATCTCAAAAAATAAAATCACTATCTAACAATGCAAAACTCGTTCTTATATGAAACAAACTTTTTATTCTCGAACTCATGAATCTATCTTTGTGTCTAATCTCTGGGCCTAATCTCAATCCCCTCAATAATAAGCCCACCCTTTAGGTGGTGTCCCTTCACCTCCCTCAAGCTCATCTTCACCTCCTCATCATCACCTCCATAGTCATTGTAGAACTCTCCCAATTCAATCTCCACCCACCCATCTTCACGTTTACAAGGAATACGTTCTTCCTTCATTGAAAGTATTTTGTTGCTGTCACGACAACGTAAGTAAACTATTCCATGGGATTCATACTCACCAACAACAAGTGAGATTTCCGAAGGGAGGGAGTCTAATCCATAGGAACGATGAGCAAATTTTACTACAAGGTAGGCTTCATAAATGGTGTTTGGAGAAAGCATGTTCGTCTTTATTTTCCCTTGAATTTCTAACCAACATATCGTTCTTAATTCCACTGCCTCTGCAAATCTTAAAATTAGAAATATAAATTAATGTTAATTTTCTTTATAGAAAAAATAATTAATCATATAATTAATGGTATTACCATTTTGAGTTTTTCTATTTTGGTTCAATGAAGTGCTTCAAACGAGGCTAATTGAGACGCTGAATTAACAAAAATTGGATCAGCATCTAATGCTGTTGATTAAAAGTTTGAACGTCTAGATTGAACACAAAAACGGTATAGACACTAAAATAAAATAAAATATAATCAAAATTCTTTATAATTTTACATATTTTTAAATTCATGTATAAACAAATAAAATATGTTTGAAAAAACATATAGAATTAATCTTCCACTTTTCTTCTTTATTTTTTTATGTTTCTTTCCTTGATAATTTTTGGATTCCAAACAAAACCCAAAGAAAATGATTTTTTCATTTTTGATTTTATCCACTTTTCTTCTTTAATTTTTTATGTTTCTTTCCTTGATAATTTTCGGATTCCAAATAAAACCAAGGAAAATGATTTTTTCATTTTTGATTTTATCATGAATATATATTCTAAATTTTACTTTTATATAAAAGAGATAGACAAATGAAATGAGTTTGAATAAACATATAAAATTAATCCATTAAATTTAAACTTTTTTTTTCTTTTAAATTTTCTTTTCTTCTCATTTTCCTCTCTAATTTTTTCTTTAAATTTTATTTTCTTTCATTTTTTCTCTCTAGTTTTTTTTCCTCTGGTTCCATGGAGAGCATAAAAGTTAAGACACTAATCATAATAAAAAATAAGTAGAGAGGCAAAAATAAAAATTTGCATAAAATGCAAACCTTGATTGAAGGAGAGGTTTCCATGACCAGTAAAGAGCGTTGCTTGACCACGTTATTGAGAGGTCTCTTGCACTCAACATGTAACGTTTTTTACCCGTTGCTTTTGATATTGAAAAGGACTGCAGCATCCGATTAAACTCAATCTTTAAATTACCAAGTCACGTTTCTCAGAATAAAAAAAAATGTTAAATTAATGAAAGTATCATTTGGATAAAGTTATATTTTTATAATTTTTGAGAATAAGCATATGGGACTCGAATGTTTTCCTTTCTCATGTCATGCCTTTAAATATTGAACGTTTTAACCGATTAAGATAGACATATGGATAATCATTTAAATTTAAATTTTTGTAAAAACAATTTTGTTAGGTGTTTTTTTTTAAATGATGGATGATAGGGGTTTAGTATTTGATAAAACAAAAATAAAAATAAAGCGTTATTTGTAAATCTGATCGTTTAATTTTTTTTTTCTTAAAAAAGTTTATTTTGACAAAAATACTACTTTCTCTTATTGTAAAAGTATTTCTTTTCTTTGCAAACAGGGAATACTAAGGTTAGTAAAACATATTAAGGTTAGTCTCATTAAAATTTCATAGATTTGAAATTTCATCTAATATTGGTTTTTCTTTTTATCTCTTATTTTACTGATTCTCATGCTAAACTTTAAAAGGGAGTTAATAAAATCAACTGATTTATAAATATTTCCCCTTTAAATAATAAACTATGTGAAAAATAAATATTTATTTTCAAAATTTGGTAATAAAAAATTATGATATGTCCTTATTTTGTTATACAAAGCAAAAATGATAATAATAAAAAAAGTAACAACAAATACGATCCATCAATTGCTATTACAAGTACTCAAATTAACATCAAATTACCATGTGATAATTACCTTTTTACCCTCATCAATGAGAAGTGGGTTGCAAAGCTTGAAGTAGAGCTCCTTCTTGGAAGAGAACACCAATGGAGACACCAATCTGGACAGAATTTGTTCATAATCGGCCGGCAGAAATCTCTCCCAAACTGAGTCGGAATCCCCAGCACGGCGAGCCGTCGCAGATACCATCGCCGATCGGCACGCATCCCAAGGAGAAGTGAAGGATATGATGTTGGAAATGCAGTCTTGAGGTAAGACATCCAAATTCATCTTTGTTGTGCAGAGCTATGGAAATTTAGAAGAATAGATGAAGAAGAAGAAGAAGAAAAAGAAAGGGTTGGTGATATATAATCAGGGATCTAGGACTATATTTTAAAAGAAGAAAATGGAGTCATGGTAGGCTAAAGATGACAACATGAGGTTGACATTTTGAAAAGTTGGGAAGGCATCTTTGGAAGTATTTAATATTTTATTGGGAGCCAAAATATTGAATGACTCAAAAATGGATCACTATCTTTGAACCTTTTGTTTAATTCTTGTAAGTGAATACATTTAATTTCCTTTTGTGGTATAGATTTAAAGGTGTGCGAGTTACGTGGGCCCACAGTTTGGTTTGCTTGGTTGGTTGGAAAGTTGGAAGAAAACAAGCACGAGAAAGAAGATAAGGGAGGAAGACCTTTTGTGGCCAACAGTTTTTTTCATTAAAAAACCCTTTGAAATCCAATTTTGAAAATTGGAATCTTCATCCTTGTTTTTGCCTAATTTTTACAAAAATATGTCCTTTTTATTTTCTTACAAAAATAACTCAACCTTTAAAACTCCCATTTGGAATCTAAATATTACTAAGGAAAGAAAAAAAAAACGAAAAAAAACAATTTTCTCATTGGTTTTACTTATAAAAATATTAAACAAAATAAAATATAATCAAAATTTACATATTTTAAAATTTATTAATCTATATATAATAAACATCAATAATTAAATGACTTTGAATAAATTATATAAAATTAATTTATTAAGTTTAAACTTTTAAATTTTTTTACATTTTCCTTTATGTTTTCCTCTCTATCTTTTTTCCTTAATACTTTTTTGTTCAAAAAAGAAATGACAATGTAAATACATTAAAGAAACAATAATGCATGGAAATAAATTAAATTACAGATGATATAAAAAAATGACATCCTTCAATCAATTAATCATTCCAAAATGAATGAACTTGTAAACATTTTAAATAAATATTTGAAATTAACAAACACATAATTTTCTTGAGTCCTTAGGCCTCACTTCAATGCCTTCAATGATAAGTCCTCCTTTCAAATGATATCCTTCACTTCAACTCATCTTCACTTCCTCATCATCACCTTGATCGCCATTAAAGAAGTCTCCAAGCTCAAGCTCCATCCACCCATCTCCTCTCTCACATGGAACTGATCTTCCATCACCTTCTACAACTCTTGTCGTCCTCAACATCTCTCTGCAGTTCCCATAAAACAATCTCTCCATTTGCTTCTTCTTGCTGTCACTACACCTCAGATATGCAGTTCCATAAATGATTTCAGTGCTATTGGAGACTTCTACTGATATCTCTGATGGCATCAAGTCAAGCCCATATGCCCTGTTGGAGATTTTTATGATAAGATATGCACCATATTTTGTGTTTGGTGAGAGCATTTGAGTTCTGATTTTTCCATAAATTTCTAATCTACACACTGTTTTGAGTTCAGCCACCTCTGAGAACCTTCATATAAGAAAATGTGAGTACCCAGTACCCCCACTCATTAGTCTTTGACTAAAGAAAATAGAGTTAAATTTGACATATTATTTTTATTTGTCACTTTAAACTAATTTAATTTATTTATTCTAACTCATCGATACAAAGATTAAATACCTTAAGAATATATAAGTTTTTAAGTTTTTTCATTTTATTTAAAAAAAATCATTTTCCTCTTATCCTTAGTATGTTTTGAGAACCGGACGCAACCTTAAAGTTTGGATTTGAGAGTAAAAGGGTTCGGCCCATGTAAGGTTTCTCTATTATATAGGAAAAAAAAATTTTTTTTTTTTTTTTTTTTTTTTTTTTTTTTTTTTTTTTTTTTTTTTTTTTTTTTTTTTTTTTTTTTTTTTTTTTTTTTTTTTTTTTTTTTTTTTTTTTTTTTTTTTTTTTTTTTTTTTTTTTTTTTTTTTTTTTTTTTTTTTTTTTTTTTTTTTTTTTTTTTTTTAGGTTATTCGATTAAAAGATCCTTAAAATACGAATTGAAAATCTAACCATTTATCAAATTTTTTGACTATATTTTGATAAATATACTTTTATTGTTTTCTTATAAAATTAAGTTTATAAGACACATGTAAATAAATACCTAAAAGATACAAAAGAATATTTTTATCTATAATGAGTTATTTTTCAAGAAAAAAAAAATTGGGAAGGGTTAAATTTATAAATTTTGGATTATTTAATGTTTTTTAACTAAATATTTCTAATGAAAATTAAAAATGAAAGGAAACAAACCTTGACTCAGGGACGGATGTCCATCTCCAATGTATAGGATCATGGCTCCAAGTAATGGACAATTCTCTAGCAGACAGTAAATAGGATGTTTTGCCACTCCATTTTTCTAATCTGAATCTCTGCATTATAGAGTCAACAACGACATAAATAAGAATTAATGAAGACTAATTACCATCAACTTTTCTATTTCTTCGAACACGTTATTCTCGATCCTTTGGAATTCAATTTCTTTCACTTTCATTTAATTTTGGTCCTAAACATTCATGACACTTCAATGTCACATCCCACGTAGGTTAGGGCAAAGGCTTGGAACAATGTACAAAGTATAGGCTTATCTTAACTTTATAGCCCTGTTTTAAAGTTAATTATTCATACCAATACCTATGCGCTTAGGTGCAGGTTAACATTGTAGACACATTTTATAGTTAATTCCTCACGATTAACACTATTAAATTAAATTTTATTTTATTTCTTGAAATTTGAGTTTTCTCCGACATAGAATGTCATATAAATTAAAATTTTATCTCGGTAAAACTCGGGGATCTTAAAAATAAATCAATTCGATCGATGTGAAACTCATTCGCATACGCAACGAGTTTTTTACACTGGAACCCAATTTCTCAGCCTAATAACCATGCCACGCTACGATTTTTACAAAGAGACGAGAAATGAAACAATCCACTAACCTTGCTGCCACTGTCAATGAGAAAGTAGGCTCACACAAACGCAGAAACAGCTCCTTCTTTGAAGAAACCACCAATGGCTCAACCAACCTCGACAAGATATCATAATAATCCGCCGGCAAGAACCTCTCCCACACGACGTCAGACTCAGCCGCCGCTCGGAAAATGGAAGACACCAGTGACGATTTACATGCATCAGGAGGAGATGTGAGGGAGAGAATTGTGGAAACACAGCTTTCTGGCAACATGCTGAAGCTCCATACCTCCATTTTAGGACTTACTCCAAGTAAAGCTTGTGATGAATGAAGGATAAAAACAGAATAACCTGTTATATATTTATATTTCTGATTAAAAGACATCAAATGATTCTAAATTTGTCAATCTAACATTTATCATGTTTTTTCTTAAAAATAATTCATTTCAGAGATTAAAATATTTTTCTCCATTTTATGCATTTACATTATCTCATAAAAAATGGATTACTTATGCAAAAAAAGGATGAAATTTTTGTCAAATACAAGCCAAAATTGATGGGTAATTTGATTAAAAGACTTTTTAAAAGCCTAATTTTGGAAATTTGACTCTCTATTAAGTTTTTATCCGATTACAAAACGCTCTTATTTTCTTTATAAAATAACTGCTATTTTAAGAGACAATGTAATACATGAAATAATAAGGATATTTTTGTTCAAAATAAATTGTTTTTTTGATAAAAAAAAATGAAAAAGGGGATATTTCAAAATTGATGGAGGGTCAAAATTTTAAAATTAGGTTTTAAAAGGTTCTTTTAATCAAATAACTTTATATTATCGAATAGATATAGGTGGTGGATGGTGGACAAAGAACTACGGCTGACGTAGAACCGTACAGGAAAAATACATGTCTTCTGTCAACAATATTAATTTACGATGATCTAGTGATGAAATTCATGTTGGTGGCTGCCAAGTTGTAGATGAGGATTTAATGAATCATGTGGATATGTGTTTGTATTAATGAAGAAATTGAAAAGGTGAGTAGAAGAGGTGGGGTGCCGCATGGCCACATATGTCCACATCTTTCATGTATTAAAGATTACGTGTAATATTTGTTTGGTCAAATTAATATATGAAAAAATGTGTAATATATATGAAAAATGTGACAGACTAAGAGATTGGATGTTTAATTAAAAAAAAGATAAGAAAAGAAAAGAAAAAAGAACAAATGTAAAAGACAACTATCCACCATGTCTAGCTCAAGTAAAGTCCATGTTTGAGTACTAATGGATATACTTTATTATCTTGACACTAACGTGTATTAAAAAAAAAAAAAAGATAAATGCAAAGATAACTTTGAGCATGTAATTGTAGAGTTTTAACTTTAAATTATAATGTTGCATATCTTGTGCTCAACGTTGCCTTTGCATAGGAAAGAGAGGGGTTTCGGATTCGAGCTTAAGTGAAAGCTCTTACTATATTGTGATTAAAATGTTTAATTATAAAAAAAAAAACTTCTAAAATTATAATACAATAATCTGCTAATAATTTTATTAAGTATTTGATTATTTAAAATTTAAAATTATTTATACAATTACTTTTTACTAAATAACTTAACTAGCTTATGGAGTCACTGTAACTCGTTAGATTGATTCACTAAATACCTTTTTAGAATTCTATTGAAAAAAAATTGGGCAAAAAATGTATTCCAAGAAATTGGAGCCTATAAATATTTCACTAAGTATATATCTTTCAAACTTTCCAATCTCCTCTCACGATGATTCAAGTAAAAATACCTATCTTTTTACACTATTTATCTTTTAGATGATTAACATGTATAAATTTTTCATCAATGTTTTCAATAACCTTTTAACATTTGATAAGGTAAGAGAAGGATATAACATAATCTTTTAAATCCTTTGTCAAATATTTAATTTTTAATTAGTACTTTTATATTATAAATGTTTTCTAGAAAGACTAGTATATATATGTAGTTTCACGACCTTTTATAGAGAAGTCAAACCTAATAATCTGATGCAAAGTTCTATTTTTTCTCCAAAAACCGCTTTATTTAGCATGATTAAAGTATTCTTTATCTATTTCCAAATTTCTAAGAAAATTCTAGTGATTCTTAATGACATTACTTAGTCGATGATATCTCATATTTTTGTGCTATGTAAAAAAATGTCACAACATGCTTAGTAATTAAGTAGATATCCTGTGTACTTCAATGATTTAATTCACCAACTAAATCAAAATATGAACCTATCTAAAATGCCTTGTTTTTTCTTTTTTACTTTTTTTGTTGAGGAGGAGACTAGCAATACAACCAGGAGGGTTTCTTCTTTTTGTGAGGTTACTATGTTAAAGCTTTAAAGCCATTTTGGCTAGACGCTCCGCAGCCTCATTCCCTTCTCTATACACACTCTTGAGACTCATCATCCAATTCATTTGTGGTCAACCTTTAAGCTCTTTGATTACATTTGGGAGGGAGTTTTTTAATAGGCTCAAAATGTGTTATATAAAATGTGTGTACCTATATGCGTGAGTGTATGTATCGTCTCAAGCAATAAAATAGAACTATGAGTATCGTCCCACGATGATTAGGTTACTAATTACCGAAATTAGAATAGTCATAACTTTATTTAGATTGACATAAAGGTGAAATTGGAATTAAGCTAACAAATTTCTATGGTAAAGCCCCACTTGTTCCCAATGATGCTTAAATCATATATTAATAATATTCCACCTAAGTACATATTATTTTCTCAAACATAACAATCTACTATTGGAAAAGGTTCTAATGTATATCCACCTCAAACCATCATAACTATGGATGTATTAAGTAATTGAAATCCAACAAGTCACATGTAACTCACAAATATCTCTATTCTATGGTGAAACACAACATTTCATTCATGGTCTAACCTAATTATTGTTTCTGAACCTCAAATTAGGTCACAAATCATGTTAATGGTGATCAATCATCAACAAGCATGAGAAATTGAATAGAACATTTAATATATATAAATCCAAACGTCAAAGATAAACACTATGGTTCATTGTTTAGACTACATCAAAACCCTAGAAAATGAGATTAGTTCATCAATGGGGAAAATACAACCATTAAAAAAAAGGAAAACAAATAGGAAAAGAGAAGATAAACAAATATGAGTGAAAGCCCCATCTTTTCCTCCTTCCTTTCCTTCTTCTTCAAGTCTTTCTTCCCTAAGATTTGTGCTTTAGGGTGTTTCCACCATAAGAGCTCTCTTTTTGAACCAGAGAGTCTCCCCCTAACTCCCCTCAAAATGCCCTAAAATTGTTCTTTTTATCTAGTAGAAAATAGAGAGAGAGGAGATGGACTTTGACAAAAACATGAGCCCCTATATTCACGCTGTAGCGTGATGAATCTGATGCTGTAATGTGGCAAAAATGGGGAACTTCTGGAACCATCCAAGCCAACTCACGTCGTAGCGTGAGTGGACTCACGCTAAAGCGTGAAGCACTCATGATAAAGCATGAACAACTCACGTTTAATTTAGAAATTCGCCTCTTTACTTTGTGATGTCGTATCGTGTTCATTTGGACTCTGAATCATGTGATTTTGGTGTCTACGAAAAGCTCTCGGAGTCTAGAATCTGCCCATGCCAATAAGGGAGCCATAGAAGTACATCACGTAGGTGAAATGATCACATGTTTGCTATGACTTCATGATGACTTTGTAGATTTTTCTTCGATTTCGCTCATTTCCGCTCAATAGTTGGCCTAATCATAAAATTGAGAAAATAAAGCATTAGAACACTTATTTATTTCATAAAACAACTAAAACCTAAGCAAAACATGATAATAAAATGAGTATTTAAGATACTCATCATTCTCTATCGCCTTCAAACCTTTCACCCAGATATATACCGAGAGGGAGTCCATTTCCACTATGAGCTTTCTGAATCCCATCGCCCGTGCCATCAGAAAAAACCGAACAGAGCTTCCATGACGTTGTTTTTTAATTTAACGCCGAAAGTTTCATTTACCAGCATTAAGTTGTTTGTTTTTTTTTTTTAAATTTTCACGACTTATTGCTGAAATTTTTAAAAAAGTTATGAATAAAAAAGTGAAAAGGTTTGGCTTTTCTATCTCGTAAAGCCATTTTCCACAAAAAAATAGCAGAAACTCAATCATCGCCCAATACATACTATTGCGGACATGACAACGTGGGAGTGCATGTGATTATGTATTCTATTTACGACCCTATTGCTTATTTTTCAATTCCCAAACTTGTCTCATTTAAAAAATTAAACAAAAGCCGTATGATGGAAAATTTCAAACTCGCCTGCCATTTTATTTGCTTCTATTTTTAAATTTTAATTTTTTTATATTTGCTTTTTTTTTATTTTTATTATATTAAAATTAATATTTTCATAAAAATAAAAAAGATTATGAATTTTATAAATTATTTATTAAAAAACATTATAATAATAATTATTATTTATATTAAAGTATAAAAATAAAATAATAAAAATTTATTTTTAAAATATAATCGGGACGGGGCTTATTATTGTTATTTTGGATACATGGTTCATATTGCTTCATTCGGGTCCGTTTACTCCCGAAACAATTTATTTCTTTTCAGTTCACTTTATTTTAAATGAACTTAACCCAAGTCATTTCCTAACTTCCGAGATTTTCGTAAAAATCTCGTCCCTGGAGTCACTGACAACTTATCACCCAGAAAATCGGAAAAATTTCCGCTTGTCTCAGAATTCAACGAAACTTTTCTGGGTCACTAGATTTCGCGAGACAAATTTAACGGTGCAGTCCGTTTCGACATCCAAGATCTAGAGAATTTTATAGGCTTTCCTAAACCCTTATGACAATTTATTATTTTTATTAACATTTTGCCATTTTTGAAAATTTCTAATTTTTCAGGGTTTTACAGGGAATAACAATATTTGAACCTGTTTCAGATTTGAGAAAATAAACCCATACTCGTTAAAAATCCGATTAAAATTAAACCAAACCTGTGCCATTAAGAGCGAGGTGGGGTGGGAATCCGAAATAATCCGTCCTGTTGCCATCCATACTCACTACCTAATGTTAAAAAACAAACAAATTAATACTTAATGATATTAAGTACTATTCAACATTAAGCTCAAAAAAAGTTCTATTCAAAGATACAAGAAAAAACAACACCACTTCCAAGCCTCTCGGCTTTCTTCGACAGAGCCGCACCCTCAATCTTACCGCAAAGCCTCCTTTCTTAGATAGAGAAACCAAACATGCCTTGTCTTTTTCATAAGTAAGGGATTAATTAATAGGATAAACTTCAATCAAGTGATTAACATCTAATTATTATCCTAGTCAACTTATAATTCTGTAATTGGATGAGCTTTCACGATCCTTTGGACCAAGCATCATCCTCTATGATGAGAGAAGTCCAACTTCTATGATCTACTATAAAACAAAATCAAATATATAAATATTTGTGGAAAATATTAATTCGGGATTATTTAATGCTTCCATGTTCTCACATGCTAGTTCACATGAAAAATCTATTTTTAGAATTTTGGATCCGAAAGTACATTCAAAATCAATAAATTATTTATATATATTTCTTTATATTTTTTACCTTATTTTTCTCCATTATAAAAAATCAAACGATACCATATATAAAATTCTAACATATTTTAATTATATTTGATTTTGATTTTGATTTTTATAATAATACTAAAAATAAAGAGAACATTTTCTTAAATATTTTTTTTCTTAAGAATTTTAGAGAACCAAACATAGTATAAATTAAACCAAAAAAATTCATCCATACATACATAGACTCATATATCTCCATATATGAGACAAAAAATGAACTAATCAAACTCTCAAAGACTCTCATGCCATGACCCTTAAGGCATGACTCAAGTGATAAATGGGTAGGAATTGGAAGGGACTTCGAGAGATCTAGGCTCAAAAAATGACCCTTAAAGCCTAACTCAAATGGTAAAGAGGTGGAAAGGAGCTTTGGAAGATCAAAGTTCGAATTCTTATAAGAACAAATACTATAACATAATATAACAAATGAAAGAGATGTCAAAAAAAAAAAGCCTTTCATGCCATTGAATGGAATCAATCAACCTCTCATTTTAATTTCTTATATACACTTGGGCCTCACTTCAATGCCTTCAATAATAAGTCCTCCCTTCAAATGCTGACCCTTCACCTCCCTCAATCTCATCTTCACTTCCTCATCACCTTGATCACCATTAAAGAAGTCTCCAAGCTCAATCTCCATCCACCCATCTCCTCTCTCACATGGAACTCTTCCATCACCTTCAATCACTCTTGACTTCAACATCTCTATGCGGTTCCCATAAAACAACCTCTCCATCTCCTTCTTCTTGTTGTCTCCACAACTCAAATATGCAGTCCCATTACAAACTTGAGTTCTATTGGAGACCTCTACCGATATCTCTGATGGAATCAGGTCAAGACCAAATGCCCTATTGGAGATTTTCATTATGAGATATACACCATATTTTGTGTTTGGTGAGAGCATTTGAGTTCTTATCTTCCCATCGATTTCAACCCAAGACATCGTTTTGAGTTCAGCCACTTGTGAGAACCTGTGGGTAGAAAACATGACAAGGCTTTAAATTTTCCATGTGGGGTGGGGCCAAAAGGTGATAATTAGGGTTGGACCGGTTAGTTGGGTCATGTTTGATTGGAAATTGTATCAAAATTGACTTGCAAAGAATTAAAAACCCTCAAACAATTCAAAATTTGTAAATCTAACTTTTCTTAATGTTTTTCTTCGAAAAACAACGAACAAAAATGTTTTTTCTTATACATATTTCCATCTTTAAAAAAAAACAAATTTGTTATTTTAATAAGAAAACTATGAGGACATTTTTACCAAAGTGAGGTTAAAATTTGATAAAGAATTAGGTTTATGAAATTTAGTTTTGAAAGGATGTTTTAATCCAAAACACCAAAAAAATATGAGAAAAGTATGTAATGATTTGAAAATAAGGACAAGAAAGATACGAAGAATGAGAAATATATGGTGAAAAAAATTTAAAGAAAAAATAATTAGCTTTTAAGTTACCATAAACAATTTTAAATACTATTTTAATCAATTATTTAAGATAGTACATACAATTAATTAAGATAACATCTAAAATGATTAAGATATTAACTCTATTTAAAAGTTAATTATTTTTCTATGACATATTCTACATTTGTTTTTAAATCGGTAGAATCGTACATGCTTTTCCTGAAATTGAGGGAAAGACAAACCTTGATTCAGGGGTAGATCTCCAACTCCAATATATGGGGTCATCGGCCCATGCAATGGACAAGTCTCTTGCAGAAAGTATATAGGATTTTTTGCCACTCCACTTGTCTAATTTGAAGCTCTGCATGATAGTGATCATAAATGACTATGTCAACTTTACTTTTCTTTAGAGAGAGAGGGGAGGGGGGAGGAAAAGAAAAGTTTGAGCCAACCTTGTTGCCACCGTCAATGAGATTGGGAGAACACAAGCCCAGAAATAGCTCCTTCCTTGAAGAAAACATCAAGGGCTGAACCAATCTGGACAGGATATGGCGATAATCCGCCGGCAAGAACCTCTCCCACACCACATCAGACTCCGCCGCCCCTCGAAACATAGGACAGACCATTGAAGATTTGCATGCTTCAGGGGGAGATGTGAAGGAGAGAATTGTGGAAACACAGCCTTCTGGCAGCTTGTTGAAGCACTCACCCTCCATTCTAGCTCTACGACCTTCAAAGAGACATAGCAACCTATTACTGTTGTTTGTCTTCCAGCTATAATCCTTATTTATAATGAGAGAGAGAGAGAGAGAGAGAGGATTAAGAAAGAAATTAATCCTAAACATGAAGGGAGGGAACTGGGAAGTACCTTAACAAATACTCTTGGGTGCTATCAAGTGCTCTTTTTTTCAGATAAAAGGGTCAAGTGTCAACGCCTATCAAGTTGTTAATTAAAATCTATTTATGGAAATGATTGACCAAATTTTGTGTTTGGTGAGAGCATTTGAGTTCTTATCTTCCCATCGATTTCAACCCAAGCACTGGCAGACCCAGGATTCCATTTCAGTGGGGCAAGAATAGGTAAGATAAATTTAAAAAAATTTACAAACTTGAACTTCAGCTAGCTAGTTTAATACTTAGATATTTTAGTGGGGGCAAAGTATAGCATTTGAATTCAAATTTCCGAGATCTAATGAGGAATTTCTTTTTAAAAAAAATTCAGTGGGGTCAAGTACCCCACTGGGCATAAGCTAAGTCCGCCCCTGAACCCAAGACATCGTTTTGAGTTCAGCCACTTGTGACAACCTGTGGGTAGAAAAATTACAAGGCTTTAAATTTTCCAAGTGGGGTGGAGACAAAAGGTGATAATTAGGGTTGGACCGGTTAGTTGCGTCATGTTCATATCCTTTCACAACTAAGAAACATGTTTGATTGGAAATTGTATCAAAATTGATTTGTAAAGAAAAGAAAAAAATTGGTTAAAAACCATCAAACAATTCAAAATTTGTAAATTTAACTTCTCTAAGTGTTTTTCTTCGAAAAACAAGGGACAAAAATGTTTTTTCTTATACATATTTCCATCTTTAAAAAAAAAAAATCAAATTTGTTATTTTTATAAGAAAATTATGAGGACATTTTTACCAAAATGAGGTTAAAATTTGATAAAGAATTAGGTTTATGAAATTTAGTTTTGAAAGGATCTTTTAATCCAAAACACCAAAAAAAATATGAGAAAAGTATGTATTGATTAAAATAAAGACAAGAAAAGATATTAAGAATTTGGTAAATATACTTTTTAAAAACATTTTGGTTAAAAATAATTAAACTTTTAAGTTACCATATATAACTGTAAATACTACCTTAATCAATAATTTAATTTAGTAGTTAAAATAACATCTAAAGTGATTAAGATACTAACTCCACTTGAAATTTAATTATTTTTCTATGACATATTCTACCATTGTTTTTAAATGGGTAGAATGATACATGCTTTTGAATCTCTGCATGATAGTGATCATAAATGACTATGTCAACTTTACTTTTCTTTAGAGAGAGAGAGAAGAGAGAGAGAGAGAGAGAGGAGGGGGGAAGGAAAGAAAAGTTCAGATTATGGAGCCAACCTTGTTGCCACCGTCAATGAGATTGGGAGAACACAAGCCCAGAAACAGCTCCTTCCTTGAAGAAAACATCAAGGGCCGAGCCAATCTGGACAGGATATGGCGATAATCCGCCGGCAAGAACCTCTCCCACACCACATCAGACTCTGCCGCCGCTCGAAACATAGGACAGACCATTGAATAATTGCATGCTTCAGGGGGAGATGTGAAGGAGAGAATTGTGGAAACACAACCTTCTGGCAGCTTGTTGAAGCATTCACCCTCCATTCTAGCTATACGACCTTCAAAGAGACATATATAGCAACCTATTACTGTTGTTTGTCTTCCAGCTGCAATCCTTATTTATAACGAGAAAGAGAGGATTAAGAAAGGAATTAATCCTAAAACATGGAGAGAAGGAGGTACCTTAAATGTCAGTACCTGGTTCGTCTGTCCTTCGGGGCATCAGTGTCATAATGTCAACTTGTAAAAAAAAAGGGGGTCCGACGGCGATGTACCGACCACCTCTCTGATGTTGAAGTTAGCAAAAAGGATCGAGAAGAAGGAGAAAAAAGTTCCACATATAGGATTGCGTACCTTTCCCTCGTAGGGGAGTTCTTGTTTTATACTCGAATTTGTCTTTGATTTTAGGAAAGATAATCTCGCGATTTTGGTGATGAGATATCTCTTTCCTTATCAAAGACTAATTCTCCTTGATTTTTAGAAGGATAATCTCATGATTTTGGAAATAAAATTTCTCCTTATCAAAAGACCAATTCTCCTGGGTTAAGGGTTGATGTTTTTGAGGCGTATCGGATTCGGATGCTGGGAGATCCATAGATAAACATCCTATGCGTAATTTCCTCTTTAACATATTTATTTTTGTCTAACCACCAATATGCTATAGGATGGCTGATTGGGGGACTCTGGACCCCAAAAGGTTTTAGGATTGTACCGTTTGGTTGGTTACCATGTGGTTTTAATATAATGGGCTGCCTTTGACTACTTTAAGTGGCGGGCCATGCAGTGGGCTTGCGTGGGCGCTGGGCCTATTGATTAGCAGGTCCAGGCCCAAAGGCCATGGTACTCATAATGCCTCATTTTTTCTTCGATTAGAGGATCATGCTCTTCTAGTTGAGGAAAAATACTATGTTTCAGGACCCCAAGTATGAAAAATTGTAGATTATTAATGTACATATGTTCCAATGCGCCAATGACATGTGATGTCCCGATGGTATGAACGCGCTCTCTCGAGGTTCCACCTCTATATATATTGGGTTGAACCTCCGAAGTTTATGAAGTTGCCAATGGATTCCTCTTATGTTACACAAAGCCTCTCTTCACTATTGTGATTTTTTCCCTCACCCGCTTCCATAGGCCGGTGGAGGTGGAAAGGTTATGGAGGGGGGACTTTCAAAGGTCTCTACAACTATTCGTCGTTAATAGACACTGTGTGTTTGAAGATGATGTTTGTGTTGACCCATCAAGTGTCCTAGATGGGAGGCCTAACTATGCCAACATCACATTTTCAGGGTTCTTTGGTCGGGCCTCAGATGTGTCGGTGGCTTAAGGTAATTGGACAAGGGCCTGGATTATGGCCAAATTTCTTTCGTATTCTATGTCGGGCTAGGTGCCCCCCTTTGTGCTGGCGCCCTTTGGAGGTGTAGCGGTTAAGGTGTATGGTTGAGAGAAGGAGAGCCTTCGAGCAAAGCGTCTTTGGAGAGCCTTCAGGCAAAGCTTATCTGGAGAGCCTTCGAGTAAAGCGTCTCTAGAGAGCCTTCAAGCAAAGCTTCTCTGGAAAGCCTTCGCTAAGCATCTTCGAGGCTTCATCCTGAGAGCCTTCAAGCAAAGCGTCTCTTGAGAGCCATCAAGCAAAGCGTCCCTAGAGAGCCTTCAAGCGAAGTGTCTCGAACTCTTCTTTTTCTTTGATTGTTTTCCTCTTCCTTTGTTTTTTTGGCAATTAGCCTAGTTTAGTTGCTTAGACATCTTTATAATGGATCTATCTAGGTTGCTTGGATATGTTTGTCTTTGTTTTATGTAACTACTGGCGCAATTTGGCATATTTTAATAAGATTTGGTTTTTGGCATACTTATATGTCGAGCTTTCTATTTTTCACTCTTTTTTTGTATGCCGGCTAGGGGAGCTCATGATCTGAAATTGGTTTATGAGAAGCCTCTATTGGCTTTTAGGGATGGGCTTTAGTTTTTCCCTTCTGGGATTGCTCTCTGGGCTTTGCATAGTTAATGCACCCTAGGTCGCGGTCTAGAGGGCAAACCTGTGGGCCCAACAACCTAAACAAGCATTCCAGGCCGATAGGGTTAAGGGCCTTGTGGTTGATAGATAGATCTCACTCATGCACCATACTCGAGTCTTTACTGACTCCCACCACATAATACGATACCAATGTGTGATAAAATCCGTGATTGATGGATTACATCCAATGATCATTTTCAAACAAAATTCGTTTGTTTATAAACAAAAAGCTTTTTGGGTGTTACATCTCAAATGATCATTTCATTTATGAAACTATGTGTTTTTTGTGGGCAACAAATTTTCGGGGTCCCACCGTAGGCTTTGCACGCCTTCCAACACTTTTTGGACTTTTACCATTGGAGTATCTGAACTAGTCCGGGTCTTTCACCCAAGGGAGTATCTAGCCCTTCTTGCTATTACTAGACATAAGTTTTTACCATTTCGTTCAACAGTGTGACTCATTTGGACTTCGTCCAACGGTACCAAGCCCACTCATCAATCACCCATTGTGGTGTTGATCTCAACCATGCACTCACACCCATGAAATGCTATGGTCTCGTGTATATGTAATGTAGTTTACCATTGCATGTCAATGTCATGCCACATATGTAATGAATTTCATATGGACAATTTATCTCATTCATTTAACCATGTATCATGGACAATTATATTACAAGCATATAATCTCCAAAACAAACATTTATCCCAAATGACAATATTATATTAGGAACACATATATAAACATTTTATCAACAACAATCAAGCATGTCATTACTAAAGAATTCAAGCAATAACACCCTTAACCTCAAGCCCTATATTGTGGCATGTAATACAGCCCACAAAATGTACTCCCCAAACGACTTCTTAAACCGTCTCCCTCCTCCTCCCAAACAACCCCTTAAACCAGTCCCAAACAGGACTTTAAATTGCCATAAAAACAAATTTTCAATCCAAACAGCCCCTAAGGGCCATAAACCAGATTTTTCAATACAAACAGCCTCTAAGTAGCCATAAACCCGACATTTTTTAACTCAAATGTTTCCTAAGGAGCTATAAACCGATTATTAGTCCAAAAAACAAATTCATTAGAGCCATAAAACCTGATTTTTCAACCCAAATAGCCCCTAAGGAACTATAAAATTGGATTATCAATCCAAACATCCCCTAATGAGCCATAAAACCTGATTTTTCAACCAAAACAACCCTTAAGGAGATTTTTAATCCACAAAAAGTAGGAATAAACCAAAGTAGAAATAATCTCACTTTGAGCATAGTAGAATTGAAGGAGGTCCAAGAACACCTTCTAATCCCGAAAATTTGATTTCCGAAATCTCTCCTCCTTTGGGTCTCTAAGTGAAATCCCTCATTTTTGGTATCACGCTGCAAATTTCATCGGGAAGAAGTTGAACTTTCACTTCGACCGACGACTCCAACCGACTAACCCTGTGATCGAAGAGAGAAGCTTGGAGTTCTCTATTTTCTATCCTTTTTTCCTCTCTATGGCCAAGCAGCATGAAAATGAGACATTTTCCCTCAAAAATCCCTTTTGCCTAACCTTATCCACAACTAAAATACTTGGCCCACGTCGTGCATGTGTCTACGACTGGTCCGAGTTCATTTATGACCCGAAACAATTTATTTCATCCTGGTTTAAGTTCAAATTATGTTAAAATGAACTTAATTTATTTTCCACATTTCATATTTTTCTCAAAAATCCCGTTTTTTGGGTCCATCAGACGCCCGTTGCCTCGAAAATCTTGAAAAATCCGACTATCTTGGAATTCAACGAAATTTGTCTGGGTAACTAGATTTCGCAAGAAAAATCTAATGGTGAGGTCCATTTCATCATCCGAGATTAAAAAATTTTCGTGTCTATAGCCCGTGATCGTAGTACTTACCGTTTTGCCATTTTTCGAAAAAAATTGAATGTACCCAGGTTTTACAGCATAGTCATTGGCATTACACATAATTTCAAATTGTTTGCTCCAGTCTGGTGTAGCCATGATGGGAGCTATGACCAATTTAGCTTTGATCTCCTCAAATGCATACCTGCATGCTTCATCAAATTCAAACTTTGCATCATTCTCAAGCAGTTTGCACAACAGTCTTGCAAATTTTGAGAAATTCTGAATGAACCTTCTGTAAAATCTTGCATGCCCTAGAAAACTCATGATACCTTTCACTATAGTTAGAAGCATTAGAGTTTTCATGAGAGAAATCTTAGCTTGATCTACTTCCATGCCAATTGTAGAAATTTTATGCCCCAAGACTATGCCTTCAGTCACCGTAAATTGGCACTTCTCCCAATTTAGAGCTAGGTTATTTTCCTTACACCTTTGAAGTACGGTTTCCAAATTCTTTAGGAAACTCTCAAACCTTGACCCATATACAGAGAAATCATCCATAAAAATTTCCATAACCTCTTCTACTAAATCTGAGAAGATGGACATCATATATCTTTGAAAAGTTGTAGGAGCATTAAACCCAAATGGAATCATTCTAAAAGCAAATGTGCCATATGGGCATGTGAATGTGGTCTTTTCTTGGTCCTGTGAGCTATGGCTATTTGATTGCATTCAATAACCATCCAAGAAACAAGAGTGAGAATGTTTCCCGCAATCTATCCAACATTTGATCAATGAATGGAAAAGGATAGCATCCTTTCTCGATAGTAGTATTCAACTTTCTCAGAATCTATGTAGACTCTCCATCTAGTCACAATTCTTATAGGAATCAACTCATTCCTTTCATTTATGATAACTGTGAATCCCCCCTTCTTGGGAACCACATGCATAGGCTTACCCAAGGACTATATGATATTGCATATATAAAGCATGCATTTAGCCATTTGAGAGCCTCCTTCTTCACCACCTCTTTCATTATTGGATTCAGTCTTCTTCGGGTGTTCATTGTAGTCTTGGCATTCTCCTTCATGCGTATTTTGTGCAAACAAATGGATGGGCTGATCCCTTCTAGATCTTCTACTGACTAAGCAAGTCTCCTTGTGTTTATGAGAATCTCTACAACCTTATGCTATTTGTCTGTAGTCAAATTTGCTTCTATTATCACAGGTTTGGACCTTTTTTCACCAAGGAATGCATACTTTAGATGTTTTGGCAACTCTTTTAGGACTAGACCTTCAGAGCTCTTTTCTTCCTCCTGAACTTTTTCTTTACTGCTTAGATTATCTGTACTTCTTTCATTTAAGCTCAAAACTGTTTCTGTCATCAAATGAGTTCTCATTCATATAATCATCATGTTGCTCTTTACAACTAGGAGTTACATTGTCAATTCTTATACATTTTACTTGTTCTATATCATGTTGCTTCAGACATTGATTAAGGTTGAAGTGGACTTCTTCTGTCCCAACTCTCAGGGTAAACTCCCATTTCTTCACATCTATCAAGGCTGCTCCTATTTCTAGGAATGGTTTGCCAAGCAGAATTGGAATATGGTTGTCTATGTCAATCACAACAAAGTCAACTAGGAAAATGAACTTTCCCACCTTGACCAACACATCTTCCAGGATGCCTTCAGGTTGGGCCATTGACATGTCTGCCATCTGTAAGGATATTGTAGTAGGAGTTAACTCCCCCAAACTTAATCTTCTTACCATTGATAGAGGCATCAAGTTAATGCTTGCACCAGAATCACATAGAGCTTTACCAAACTCATAGTTCCCAATTGTGCATGGTATTGTGAAGCTCCCTGGATCTTGCATTTTCTGAGGTAGATTCTTTTAAATTATAGCACTACAATTGGTAGATAAGCTCACCACTCCCCTTTCATCCAACTTCATTTTCTTGCTGATAATGTCTTTCATAAATTTTGCATAGTGTAGCATCTAAGCTAAAGCTTCAGCAAAAGGGATGTTAATTTCAAGATTCTTGAAAACATTTAAAGAATTTGGCATATCACCATCTAGCTTGGATTGCTTCCATCTCTATGGGAAAGGGATAGGAGGTTGATAAGCTTTCACTTCCTCTTTCTGCACTATCTCTTCTTTGGCTACTTCACCTTGCTCCTTCAGCTACTGAGCCTCATATAATAGCCCATTTATGGCTTGCTTTTTCTTACTGCTTGTTGAATTCTACTATGCTTTCTTATGTATTAAGCTTCCTCAACATTGTATGGACCTTCATGAGCAAGTCCTTGTTCAGCTATACTTTTCTGCTCAGCTTCTTCCACAGTTCCCACTTCATTACAGGAATGACCTCTTCTTTTTTGGTTGTTCATGATTGCATCTAGCTTAGCTTCAATGACTGACATTTTGTTCAACTCAATTACTCCACTTCCTCTTAGCTTGCTACTACTCCCTGAAGCTTCAGATAGAGCTTTGTAGTTGCTGTTAGCTAGTTCCTTAATAAGCTAAGTAGCTTCCTCAACACTTTTCCTTCTGAATGCACCTCTAGAGGCTGCATCCACAGTTCCTTTCAAAGTGTAATTCATGGCATGTTAGAAGATATCCATATGAGTCATCTGCTTAATACCATGCATTGGACATGTAACACCCCGAATTAGACCCTAATAGTTATTTCAGTTTTGTAGTATAAGAAAAGTAAAATTTGTATTTTCTGGAATATAAATGCTAAGTAAGAAAAATGATAAAAACCCGATATTTATCCAAGAGTTAAGGATAAATTAGTAATTTTCCAATTTAAGTGTGGCATAAGATGAAAGATTATATGCTAAATTGGAAACAAGATAAGTTAAAATTTGCAAATATAAGAGAATAAAAGGACATAACTGTAGAAAGGAGAAATCAAACCCAAAAATAGGGTTAGCCAAACATGGCCTTAACATTAAAAATGTGAATAAGATCAAAATACCTCATTTTTTTGGCTTATTTACTATTTGAAGAGAGAAAGAGAGAAGATAAGAAGAGAAGATGAAGACGGAAAAGAAGGAGAAGTTTAGGTAAGGAAACTATAGTAAGGATGCTAGTTTGATACTTCTTTGTAAGGATGTTAGTTTGAAATACTTGTTTGCTAAGGCTAGAAAACCCTAACTTTTCAATACATGTGCTTTTGGTTGGTTTAAGTTAGTTTTATAGTTTTGTTTCGAAATAGTGTGTTTTGGTTGAAAGAGTTTTGATGAAAATGGCCAAAACCGGTCATTTATGTTTCTGCTCAACACCCCTACGCCTAGGTGTAGGAGTCCACGCTTAGGCATAGGAGTCCACGCCTAGGCATAGAGCTGTGCCTAGGCGGAGACATCTTCGCCTAGGTGGACCCGAGCTCAAGTTTTTTGAACTTTCTGGTCCCCCTAGGCGAGCATGCATGCTCGCTCTAGGCGAACCCCTCTCCAACTAGGGCGCATTTGTAAGTCCCTGCTTTCTAGTTCATCTCTTCCGTTAATTCTAAAAATTATCCATTGGATTAATGAGAACCCTAATAAGTGAATGAAAGGGTTCGTACAACTATAAAAGTTATATGAAAAATATTGCACCACGCCGAGGCAGTGTCGCTGGGCAAACATTATTTCTGCCCTCAATGGATTAAGAATAATAAAACGAGTTATGAAATACATATAATTGTATGCCTGCTTAAGACCGAATAGTGAATGAATAGGCATCTTTGATTAGTGCTTCGCACTCGCTAAGGTTAATGCACACTCGCTACGTGGGCAGTAAGTATCCGACGGTTGCTTTGGCACTCGCTAGTGCTACTCACACTTTGTTACGTGGCAAAAAGACGCCTTTGGATCAGTGGTTCAGCACTCCCGCAAGGCTACGACACTTCTATGTGGGAAGACAAATCTCCTCGAATAGCTTCCTAAGACTCGCCATAGTGTTACTGCTTTGTTACGTGGGTAGGCACGTCTCTGATCAGTACTTCGACACTCCTGCTAAAGCTATGACACTTCTATTACGTGGGTAGGCATGTCTTTGATCAGTGCTTCGACACTCCTGCTAGTGCTACGACACTTCTGTTACGTGGGCAGACACGTCTCTAATTAGTGCTTCGGCACTCTTGCTAGTGCTACGACACTTCGCTATGGGCAAACACTCTGCTCAAGATAAGACCGTAATCCTGCATTTATCAGACAGGTCTTTCTCATTCAAGATAGAGGTCTATGCGCATAAATACTTTATGTTGTATACTGAATAATAAGATACACATGACATTAAATGATAAGAATAATGATGAATAAGAAGTAAGCATAAGAAATCAAGATGTTCTCTGCTCGTATTGTATCCCCCGTACTCCCTGTATATGATATTTGTTCTAAACTCCTACGGGAGATATGAAAGTTCCGTTACAAGAATTATGTACATGAAAACTCTGTTATAGAATTCTATATACGTAAACTCTGACATATGCTTTATGATATATGTATTCTGTAAATGTGGACCACTTCAAGTGGTCATATCTGTTTCCCACTAAGCTATAAGCTTAGCACGGTGTTTCATCCGTGTAGGTACCGAAGAGGACATCCGTGGTACTTCGCATCAGCCAGGGCCAACACATCTGTAGGAGTCCACCTAATGTAGGTTTCGAATTTGATTTTGTAATGTAAATGTAAAAGTTTTTGTAATAGTGAAAGTTATTTACTTGTAAGTAAATGAGACTCAGGAATATGTATAAGACAGCTAACCACCGCTACGGTGGTGGTATTAGAATTTTTATTTCCTTATGGATTTGTTTATTGAAATAGGCCCACCAATGTCCGAAAAGCAGGTGAAGGAGTCCTAGTCCCATGCCGTGCCCCTATCTTCACCTAGGCGAGGGTAGGGACGTGACAGGACATCTTCTTAGTAGTTGCTTGTATCTCTCCTAGGCATTATACAATGATTCATCTTCTTTTTGTTTGAAAACAATGATTTCTCCTCTCCTCTCAAAAGTGAGAGCAGGAGGGAAAAATCTGCATAAATATGCCCTATCGCCTCCCTCCCGCTTGTTCACTGAGCCATGTGGTAAGGACTCAAACCAAACCTTGCCGCTATATCCCTTATGAAAAAGGAAACAACTGCAACTTCATCACATCCGGATTAACCCCATTTAGTTTCACCGTGTTAGCCATTCTTAAGAATTTGCCCAAATGTTCATTTGGATCTTTACTTGCCTCTATGGATGGTTGCCTCACTACTGAGTATTCTTCCCTTATCACTGGTCTCCAAAAATCCTCTATTGCCCTTTGCCTTTGTTGAGGTTTATCGCTGCAACAACCGTATATTCTAATTAGTCTCTCTTTTGTTTTGCTATGATCGATTCTTCTCGCTACTCTCACCTTCGTGATTCGATGTGTTCTCTCTAGTTCAGTGTCCAATGGTAGCAATTTAGCTTCTGGCCTTCTATGCATGTAAGAAGTACTTGAATTCAGAATAATTAAAATCAAAGTGAGATGGTATATAATTTGATTATATCATTCTAAGCTCAATAAAAGATAAGTAGCTAAATCAACTACTCCAATAAGACTATTTTTGAAATTTTTCCGAAAATTTGATAAAAGATAAAATGTCCAAATTAGCAATTTCTTTTTTTGTTGAATATTGATTCTTTAAACCTCTACTTTAATCCCTAAGAAGGCGCCTAAAAAACTTGTTAGCCAAAACCTGCTAACCAAGTTACTCGATTAACGCTACCAAAGATTGCTTAGTCCCCGACAACGACGGCAAAAACTTGTTATACCAAAAATGTTGTTAACCAAATTTCTGACACTGCTACCACTGACTACTCAGTCCTCGACAACGGCGCCAAAAACTTGATGACCAATAATATTGTTTTTCTGTTGTTTACTTATGATAATATACTTAAAATTCAATTTAATCTAAATCATCATAGTGCACATGTTACACACACACACAAACTTATTCATGTGTGTGTGGGCCACATAGGACATATTCTATATATACCAAATTTCACATCAGCCGCTAGGAACTATTCGGGCCCCCAGAAGGGTGCCAAAAGCTTGTAATTATATTTGATTTTTAAAATAGACCATAAAACTACAACCAGCTTAACATTACCACCAATGACTATTCAATCCTCAGCAGGAATGCCTAAATCTTGTTGTTTGACTAAAAATTATAAGAAATGTTTTTTGATGTGTATGTAATAATGCAAATTTATATTAGGTGATGAGTATAATTTATACTCATTTTATCAATATGTTTTGTTTATATTTTTAGTAGTTTTATTATATAAATAAGTGATCTACTGCTCTAAATGTTCAATTTGTGATTAGGTCAACCATGAGCCAATATGGAACAAAAACAAAGAGATAAAGCCTAAAAATCAGCAAACTACACATGCAGCAGCAGCTATTGTGATATGATGTTTTCAGTTGCGAGATGATCTCAAATGGCTACAATATTTATATAGATGGATAGGAGACTTCTCAGGCTTTTTAAAGAGACCTTATTCACTCCATTTGGACTTTAAATGATCAAGTTATGACTCTTGGTAGTTGAAGGAAGAAGAGAAGAGAGCTCAAAAGTGACCAGTTGGAGAATTTTGTAGATTCAGTCTTTATAATAATTTCTAAAGTGCTTTTCCTGTCCATATCCAGATTCTACACTTCAAGAGCTTTCCAATGGCACCAAGACCACCCAAATCGAAGTTCGGATGACAAAGTTATGGCCTTACGAAGTTGGTCCAAAAAACAGGAGCAAATAAACTTAGAGACGCCGGTGAACCAATGTTGCGACGTTGCAGAGAGTGCAAAAACAGAGCATCCCAACGTCGCGAACGTTCAGGGTTGGTTTTGGTGGATTTTTAGCCTCATTTTTAGTTGATAATGGGGGTTTTTGCAAGCTCAAACCCGAGGAATCGAGGGTTATTTCAGGATGTGATTTTGGAGTTTTTCAAGGGGAGAAGTTCTCTAGGATGGAAACACCCTAAGGCACACATCTTGGAAGGGGAAAAAGCTTGAAGAAGAAGGAGATTGAAGAAAAGGAGATGACGCTTCACTCAAAAATTGTTTATTCTCATAATCTTGTTTGTTATTATTATTATTATTATTTTTTTGATGTTTTTCTTTCTTTCACTTAAAGATGTTCTAGATTTATTTCTAGGTTTTTGCTTGTAGCCTTGCCGCTTTCAATGGATTAATGGTTATTTACGTTTTCATTCATTATATGGATTGATTTTTATCTCGACTTGCTCTATTTCTATATTTTTTATTTACATGGTAGTTTTGGCCAACATTGGCGCTGCAGGTTTTTGATAGGAGTCTCGAGATTGAGAGATGATGACGCCTAGGATATGAACAGCAACACTTGGTCAATCGGCGAGTAGAGATATCCCGGTTCCAAGTGTGGCATTAAGGGTTTAAACATTTAAGCGTTTCGGAGTCGAGGGTTGAGGTAGAGATGCAATACACCCTATTGGCGAGATAGACAAATATATCTTGAGAGAGAATATCTTGTAAGCACAATCAAACTGTCATCGTAAATCAATTAATATACTGAATGAATAATATATTTAGGTTAAAATCCATCGAGTGTGGCAGGTGAAGGAAAAATCCTAGTTTTCATAATAAATTGATTTAGCAAATAACATAGGATTAGTTTTTCTTTTTATTAATTGGAATTCATTACTTTTTTAGGTCTAGATAATATTTATAGCGTAAAGTCAAAGAGCTCAAAGACACTTCTCCGTGACGACACTCTGACTGTACATTATACCACGTGCAACCTGACGCACACTCTGCACGTACGGGCCTACGTTTTTACATTAATTTACACACCTATACTAAGGCCATCATTAGGTCTAATTCTCTGCAAATGCACAATTCCTACAAGTAATAAAAATGGATTTTAAGTCTAGATATCATTCCCACGAGGATTGATGAGCGATCTAAAAATCAATTACCCATACTACTCAAGATCCTTACTATTTGAACTCAAAAGTACAAAATTGATTTGTTTAAACTAAAGAAAGAATGACTAATTAAAATTCTATAACTATAACAAAAATTTAAAATGAATTAGGATTGAGAGTTCATTAAGTAAAGTTGTCACGCCCCCGAGCCCGACCCGATGGTGAACCGGATCCGGAGACACGGACCGCATAAAATCATTTGTCAAAACACATTTCATATAGACATACATATATATGAATATATGATGGTATTGCTGGATCTTTCATTAATATTAGAAATATACATCAAATCATTTCAAGATGACCCATATTTATTATATAGTACAACATAGTGATACAAAATGGCATTCCATGCCTTTCCAAAACATTTACAAAATATTACTGGAGCTCACTCCCTTGCTATTCGTGAAGACTTAAACATCTTTGATTTCCACAAAAATAATCATATGATATCATAAAATGAAGTGGTATGCATGAAATGTAAAGGTTTTTTGTGTAATTCGAACCGTATGATCTGACTCTATGCTCGACTCCGCCTCGCCTCGGCTGCTATCTACACGACCGCCTCGTGAGAAATCAACATGTTAAGCATTTTTATGCTCAGTGGTTCTTTACATTTCTATTCTCATGTCAAACAATCAACACAACATATATATGTACATATAAATATGATCGCTACATGCATACATTATTCGCCGCCAGTCTACATTCAACATATTTTTCCAAACAACATTTCAAAGATACCGCTTCATGATTAATAATATATATATATATATATATATATATATATATATATATATATATATATATATATATATATATATATATATATATATATATATATATATATATATATAAATGATTTTATACTAGTTTACCATTCATTCATTTTAGATCTCGCATATAAAAACACGATAATCTACATCTTTCATGCTTGCATATACTAGTAATGTAATATCGGGTTCAAGGCTTTGTTACCTCGAGATTTCCTCGACGAACACCTTGTAATGCTTACACTAAGGTAAAGTTCAACAAAGATACTTTCAGATTCATAAACGTTGTTTACAGTTTGGAAAGAATAATAATTTTTTATATTTGAACAAGTGGGGGATTGTTAGAGTTTTGTTCAAATATAACTGTTTGTTTAAATTATTAAAAATTGTTTTTGTTATTTGAATTTAAAAAAGGAGGCAGTTATTTGAATAAAAAAAAAAAAGGAGGCAGTTTTTGTGAAACAATACAACCAAAAGATATGTTTTTTCATTAACAGGTGTATTTGTTATTATAAATACTTTGTTTTTAATATGAAAGAATATATAAGCAATCTATTCTTCCGTACATCTCTTAAAAGTGTTCTTCATTCCTAAAATGAATTTTCACCTTTTGCTTGGTGCAAATTCACAAAGGCTTGTCATATCCTAGAAGCGATTTGTCAGAGACCCAAAGCAAAACTCTTAGAAGAGGGGACAAATAACGCTTTAAGGAAAGCGTATTCATACGTGTTTCAAGTCTTCATCTTTATATATAATTTCTAATAGGATTAACATGGGAATACTAAAGTTCCTTGAGAAAAAGGAGGCCATGGTGATTGATAAGGACCCATTCCCACCAGTAGAGTTAATCAACATAGCCGCTAGTGATTTAAGGGTAATGCTAAATGTAAAGAAGGTTGGAAGATTTTCTCCAAGTGCCATGATAAGAAAGGTATGAATTCCTAAGAAATATTTAGTTCATATGGATGATTTGGCAGCAAGAAGAAGAGTGTCTGCATCCAGAGAAAGGGAAAAGAATGAAAGGTATCCATACCATGCAAAACAAAAAAGTAAGAAGGAGAAATTTTCCAAGGGAAATGATGTTTCTCCAAAAAAGAGATGTGATTTTCCAGGGGAAACGGGCATGAACAATCCTTCAAGGAGGAAAATGCCTCCAAGGTTTATAGTGTCTCCTCTCGGTCTCACTTGAATAAAATGGCATGGGTGAAAATAGAAAATTTCCCTCGAAAGCTCACCATAACTCAAAAAGAAGGATGTAAGACAAAGAGCCTTATGGAGAAAGGGCAACTACACTAAGGAATGTCATAGGGAAAGCCAAAAGAAACAGTTAATATGAAAGAAGAGGTGATGCCTACTCCAAAGAAAACCAAATTTGAAGGGAAGGCTAGAAGATCGTGAGTCTAGCTTCTCGGGATCTATCAAGAAATGGATTTTGAAAACTATTCGACAGTAATAATCCCTATTTCTTTGAAATGTCAGACCATTTCCTTAACTTTTCTAGATTTCTTCAAGTCAAAAGAAATGGAAGAAAGCCTAATAGAAGTAGAGAAAGAACATTCTCTAGCAGATAAAAAACATGGTTATAGGGTAATCACCATTGACTCCTTTGAAGGAAACAAAGCCCAGAAGGTGATACTGGAAAAAACTACTGTGGAAATGATAAAACATATAAGGTCTCTCTATGTAAGAGCACACTTTAATGGAAAACCAATATCCAAGGTGTTGGTTGATAAAGGATCAAAGGTAAATGTGTTGCCATTAAGGATGTTGAGAGCATTAGGAAGAGGTATCGTAGAGTCGCTAACTAGAGATGAGTGGTCGGGCCAAGCTCACACCGGGCCAAGGGTAGAACTGGGCTGGATCGGGCTAAGCCTAATTTACAATGGGTTGCCATTTTATTGGCCCAACCCAACCCTATGCCAGGCCAACAGGCCAACCTAGCCAGCCTTATGTATACTAAGAGCATGTATTTTTATTTTTATTTTTTCGTGGTTCAACTCAAACGATAAATGAAAAAATTATACTAAACAAGTTATACGATTCAGTAAAATTTCTATAGAACCAACCTATAGAACCAAAGTGCATATGTAACGACCCGTACCAAATAATACGAGTTTTTAACACGTTTGACCAAGTTTGACCAACACTTAGTATGTGGGCCCAAGTTGACTTTTTCAAAGATGAATAGTTTTGGGTTAACTAGCAATTCATTTTGGTAGCCTCGGCCGACATCAGAGTTCATAGACGGGCGGAACGTCACAATCCGACTTACGGATAAAAAGTTACGGTTATGAGAAGTTCAAACAGCAGCACTTTACCAGTGTCCAAGTCTGTATGGGGTTTTTACCTGAAAGCGACCCTAGGCCCTATATAAACATAACTTTGGGTGCCAAACGAAACCCTAGCCCCCAAAACACCATATTGAGTCTGAAAACCCTAGGAAAACTCTCCAAAATTGTGAACACCGAAGGTCATTTCGACCCATTTGCGAGCCGCGGAGTTTTGGGACCGCGAGTATCACCGCCACCCACCCGCAACACGCCGGCCGTGGGGAAGCACAACCTCCGAAGATCACGCCAGAAGTTTCCCGACAAAATTACCGACGCGCCTGCATCAGCCGGCGGCGCGGCGGGGCGGCCACCGGACTTTCTGACTTTTCTACCATTTCAGTTATTTTCAGCCAACCCATACCCTCCCACCATTTTTCGACCCTCCGAACTCATTTCCGTGGCCCTTGCATTCCTCACCGCTTGAAATTACGACGAAAACAGTTGGCTGACGGGGTTGGATCGAGTTTCCGTACCAATTACAAAGAATCCTTTTGGACCAAGGTAATGGTACTGATGAGTTCTTGGTCTCTTGGGATTTCCATTGATATATGGTTTGTGAATTTTGGACATCGTTTGGTTGGTTTTCCATTTTTGGGTCATTTCGGGTAATTTCTGAGAAGTTTGGACTAAAATCGAGTACCACAGTCAAGCTAAAGTAAAATCGGGAGTTGGATTAGTGGAATTGGATGTTTTTATGAATTATTGGACGGTTCAATTTTGAGAAATTAGCTCCCGGGCGAAAAGCCCCAATTTTGAGTATCGGGCCTATAGGGCACACTGTATAATTGGGCCTGTCAGGGTCAAATTTAGCGGGGTTCATAGTTCTAAAAATTACACTGAGGCCTTAGGGGCATCCCAATGTCGTTGGTTCAATTATTGGAGCCTAAGTGGTATTTTATTATATTACAGCACTCACGCCGAGCCGGGAGACGATCCTGCGGGAGGACAAGACTGGAAGGCCCGATTCAGGCCACGATAGTGGTAATCCCGAATCAACAATATTTGCATCATATATTCCTCCTTCTCGCGTAGTCAAGCTACCGGCAGCATACTGTCTGTATCGAACACAGGGATGAGTTTTCTTCGTACAAATGATTTGAGTGAAGTCAAAAATGGTGAATTTTGTTTGGATTTTAAGGTTTTTGGTAAAAACAGTGGTGTATGGTGGGTTGCAGGATGAAAATAAAATGAATAAAAATGTAAAAGAGAACTCCTTAAAGTGTCGGGCTACTGGATTCGGGTTCTAAAGTTCACTGAGGGGTCCCCGGGTTTATTTCCTCGCGTTGGGGAAAATGACCTATAGTCATTTCCCGAACCGGATCTTCATTTAGCTTTTAAAAACTAAACCCTATGATTTTCCCTTTTGAAAGATGGCATTTAACGAACATTCATGGTCCCAAACAGTGAAAACCTACCTCCCGCACTCATCTTACATTAACAAATAGGAGGCAACTAATGAATATCACTGGATCTAGTATTAAGCATCTAATGAACCCTAAAAGATTGCCAAATACTGGTCGATCAAGATGCACCTAAGAGATTTGAACTCAGAGTGAAGGTTAGAGCATAAATGCCCATAAATGTGTGCGTTAAGAAACAGAGGACCAACGCTACCTTCGTAGGTCCGCCCAACAAATTCTTCGTTTCAAGGAGGAGGTTTTACCTGAACATCCTCCTGAGTTGTCATCCTCGTAGGGTGTTCGCGTACTCGAGAAAAAGGGGAGAAAAAGGAAAAGCGGGAAACTGGAGAGAAAAACGGGCTGAAAGCTTTGCCCTAGAAATTTTATTCGTCCCTTTAACAGTGCTTGGCTTGGGGATTTTGTAGCCAACCCCTTTACCATATTACAAAAATAACCTCCCAAATATTCTTACAAATCCAGGGCAAAAAAGGAAGAAAAACAAATGAGACCACAAAAAGCAAAACACACCTGGCAAACAGGAAATTCAGTATGTGAACAAGCGCTACAGGCAGGAGGAAATTTCCCAAAATTCCACTTCCTTGTAGCGCTCCACTCTTTCTTTGCATTTTCTGCTCTTCTTTCCTTCCGGGTATCCGATCCGTACGCCGAGTTTGACTCGACCCTTCATGCCCTGATCGACCAACAATTTTGGCACGATTAGCTCGCAAAAACTCGTAAAATTCGCCACAAAATGCGATCGTGAATAGTAGGGACCTTAATGCAATCACTAGAATGATTAGTACACAAAAAGCACTCAAAACCTATAATAAATAGGGTTCAAAATATCACTTTTTGGGCACTAATCACACCCCCCAACCTACACATTGCTAGTCCCTTAGCAATGCAAGAAGAAAATGAAGAGGAAGCATACAAAATGATAACAAAATAATGTTCACAAAAATGTTGTGAATGAGTAATGCCTAACCCTAAGTAAGAATAATCAATGTCGTGTCCAATAACTATCATGAGAGAAAGAATGCCATACAAAATTGAGTATCAAAAGAGCCTCCTTCTTGGTGAATCAACCAGAAACTTCCACCAAAATCTAAGTTTTTATTTTATCAGCTCTCAACAATAAATTGCTAAACTGCATTCTCCCTAACCTAGCTAATACCACTCCACTCCAAGATGCTAACCAACCTAAATAGATCAGGACCCACCTCTTATTCCACAATTCTTTGGCGCTTGTAGTGGTGTAATGTCGAGAAATCGACCACCAAAGTCCATGTAACTGGATCTACCGATGACCCTAACCACTAAGGCTTAGGGCACCAAGTCATAAGGATCTTTCTCACACATTTGGCTAGTGTTTCAATTCCTCGACTTCGAATGATTTCGAGACCCAGCACCTACAACTTGCTAAACTCCACCCATCCACCCATGTAACTAGCACTAAGTCGGGTGGCTCCAACCTGAAGGTTTAGGGGCACTCGGCTTTAGCGTTTTGTATTACATACCCTGACCGTGCTCTGCTTCAAGGCAAAGCATTGCAATATTTACTTTTTCTTTCTTTTCTTTTCTTTTCTTTTTTTTCTTTCTTTTTCTCTTTTTTTTTTTTTCAAGACGCATTGGCCTTCTTTCCACATGGGTCTTTAACCCTATTAAAGGGCCAATGAAACTAGGGTAGGTTATGCAAAGTAAAGGAGGTTGCGCTTTTTCACCTTATTATTGAAACCTAATGTGCCTCGGTGTGTGTGGTTAGCTAAAGGTGGGAAGAAAAAGGTCAATCAATAAGAATTCAACTAATCATTCACTCAACCAAGCATGGAACCAATCTAACATCAATAAATCGACAAAGTTTCACTTTCCTTTCAACCATGGCAGTAATAACACACACAAAAATTTTGGTTGTAAAAGGGTCCAAATTTTGAAAAAGTAAGCTGTTTAGTATAACATCTTTATAGAAGGGGAACCCAACAAACCACTAAACATCACAAAATGAGCTTTCACAAAATAGTATGAAAGAATAAATACAAAAGTCACTTCCTTCGATAACTCTCCCCCCAAACCCAAACATCATATCTAAATGCCCCATTGAAAATTAAAGAAGGAAGTGTTACCCTTGATGATATGTGATCATTTCTAGATAGGAGACTTCGCAAGCTTTCCATCGACACCTTATTCACTCCGTTTGGGCTTCAAATAAACAAGTTAGGAGAAGAAAAGAGAAAAAAAAAGTGACCAGTTAGAGCATTTTTAAAATTACACTTTCATAAAAATCTCAAAAATGTTGTTTCTAGCCATATTTGGATTCTACACTCTCTAAGCTTTCCAACGGTACCAAGAACTTCTAAAACGGAGTTCGACAAAAGGCGCAGCGAAACAAAATTGAGGCAAAGTTGGCGTTTCATATGAAAAATTTTCAAGCATGCATGCAGTTTCGCTACCTTAACGAAATTCCTCGCTTATTAGCTTAAAAATTCGACATAGCTTAAAATTTCGCTTATGTTTATAAATTTTCGCTTATGTCTAATAGCGAAATTTTGAAATTTTTTTTTGAAAAATCAAATAAAATAAATAATAAATAAAATAATAATAATAATAATAATAATAAAATTTTTTTATAAAATAGTGATTTTTTTATGGACAATTTTTTTTTAAACGATTTTTTTATATAAAATTTGAAAATAAAAATAAATATTTTTTTTGAAAATTCAATATATAAAAACAAACGTTTTTTTTTTTTTTATAAATATATAAAATATATAAATAAAAATAAAATAAAATAAAATAATAAACAAATTGGAAACGCTCAGGCAAAATTTCCTTCCCTTGTCCCGGCTTTTGAAGCCAGACATTTCGCTATGCAGAATTCTCATAGCTAGGAAATTCACAAGAGATAGCAAATCAAAATTTCGCAAGAACAAAGAAATTTCGCTAGTTAGCGCAATTCTCGCTAAATTTAACGAAATTTTCACATAAAATTTCGCTAGATTGCGACTTTTTTCGCTATGATTAAATTTTCTCCCGCTTCTCTCGATTTTCAACTGCGCTCAAAATTCGCACAAAAACTCCGCAAAATTAGTGCAAGAAAAATTAAGAAAATTGCAAAAATTAAAATTAATCTAAAAAACAAGAATTAACTAAAATTAGAGAAAATCTAAAAAGAAAAATTATAGAAATCAAAATAAAATACGATAAAATAAAACAAAGCAAGAAAAATCAAAACAAAAAGTGGGGGGAGCTTAGAAATGCCAAGGTTCGGATGCTCCAAATCCGAACCGGTATTCGAACCATCCACTATGCCATGCGATGTGAGCAGCTGCCAATTTTTTCGATGTAGTGGCAACAATATGAGCAATGGCCACTAGCTTCTTGAGGTTTTGTAGAATACGCGTGACGGGGTGGCTCAGTGGTGGGTGTCAGGGTTTCAGGTTGGGATCGGGATGCAAAAGTGTGACATACACTCGTCGCGGAGGGGCTATTGGCAGTGGGCTTTTGGTGGCTTGGGCAGTGGCAGTGGGGTTCAATTCCATGGGAAATGGTTTCGAAATAAGCTCTTTGGGCTCATCCACTGCTTTTGTTTCACTGCCCTCCTCAGTCAACAATGGGAGATTTCTTCTTCTTTTTTCCATGGCCCATATACTATACCTAATCATACATCCCAGCCTCTGGGAGGAGCTTCTACTCGATTCAACTTTCAATTCCTCCCGAGGTCGCAGCTTGAGCCCCGCTCCAAAAATCAAGCCACCAAGACTCATCCCTCCGGATTTTCTTCCCCTTTATGATCAAGCTGTTGGGCAAGCTTTGAAATTGAACATTGTAGGCCGGGCCAACTTGTCGAATTCCACTTCAATTTCAAACCCATCTAATGTTCGCTCCAGGGGGTTCTCCACAAAGATAAATTTTTTGACTCAATTGAGCATTAAATTCTTTAGTTCTCCCACAAAGATCACCCAATTAGCTCGTAAGGTCTAGAATTGCTTGCCCAACCGGGGAGAGGGCGTGGTGGCTGAGGTCGAGACAAAGAGGCACACCGTGGAGGCACCATGTAGGAGGGTGCACTCATCCATCGGGTCTCTATACCCCTCGCGGATCTAGGTGGGTCGGATTTCTCTTCCTGTGGTTGCTGATTCAAGGTTTCTATAGTCCTTTATTGACATGTATCTCTAGGAGTTCCCTCCATAGGTCGATCGTATTGTTCTCCCTCTATGTTCCATTTGGTTCACCCAAGTTCAATCTAAGTTCTTAAGGGAGATTGACTTTAAGTAGCCTGCCTTCTAGGTTTCTAATCCACTGGGAATGGATTCCTGCAGCAAAGTTAAAAACAGGGCAACACAAAAACAACAAAGATCCTACAGCACTGTTTTTTTTTTAAATGAAAATAAATAAAAAAATGACAATGAAATATAAAAGAAATTCACCAAAACTTGTGATGAGGATCACAAGTGTTCCACAGCTCGTCAAATGCACTTAGGCACCATCCCTCTAAGAACGGCGCCATTTGGATTCGTGCAACGGTGGGTGCGATCCTAATCAATATTTGTATCCTATATCTCCTTCCTACCGTCAGAAGTCAAGCTACCGTAGTGATAAAGTGTCTACAGTGGCCGAACACAGGATGAGTTTTCGCATAAATGATTTGAGCTAAGTCAAAAATGGTGAATTTTGTTTGGATTTTAAGGTTTTTGGTAAAAACAGTGGTGTATGGTGGGTTGCAGGATGAAAATAAAATGAATAAAAATGTAAAAGAGAACTCCTTGAAGTGTTGGGCTACTGGATTCGGGTTCTAAAGTTCACTGAGGGGTCCCCAGGTTTATTTCCTCACGT
>JAEQBH010009271.1:0-53412 GCA_016808115.1 Tetrastigma voinierianum
TATCTTGCTTATCAAAAATTTACTGATGCAATTGATCCTAAAAAACTCATTTGATTTTTAATCCATTTTTAAGGTTTATTCTGAGTTAATTGTTGATTCATATATAGAAACACAGGTAATTTGTTCAAAATTTATGTTGTCCTTTGCCCTTATTGTATATTTGATGGCATGGTGGTTTCGGAAATGACCTTGATGGAAGAAGGCTACCTGAAAGTTACTTGTCAAGCGAATTCAAAATGAAAGACCTCGATCACTTGAAATATTTTCTTGGGATCGAAGTTCTCAATCGATAAAGGTTTTCTTGTCTCGAAAGAAAATATGCTTTGGAATTTGTTGTAGGAAACTAGTATGTCGGCATGTCAACTAGCATTTTACCCGATGAAAGAAAGTTGAAGTTATGTGTTGAGACTAATCAGGTGCCTGTTGATAAAGGGAGATATCAAAGGGTCGTTGGAAGATTGATGTATTTAGCACTTTCAGCTGAATCTTGCCTATGCATTGAGTATTGTTAGCCGGTTTAGCCATACTCTTGGAGATATATGAATCTGATTATGCGCATTTTAAGGTATCGAAGTCCGCTCTAGAAAGGGCATTTTGTTCACTAAAAATGTAGATTGTCAAAGGAGTAATGGATGCATATAGTGATCTTGTGGTTGAAGCAATAGATGACAGAATGATACACTTCGAGATATTTCACCTTTGTAGGTGGTAATCTACGTTACATGGAAGCGAAGCGAGAATGTTGTTGCCGCGTTCAAGCCTTGAGAGGCTGAATTTAAGGGTATGACACTTGGAATATGTGAGACTTGATATGGCTAAGACTTGATGATGGATTTGGAGAAGCTGCTCTGCATAAGCTGACCGATTCGGCTTTATTGTGATAATAAAGCGGCGTAGTCATTAATAAAATCGGAATTTCTTGTGATCGTCTGAAGCATGCGGGTTGATTCTTCATTAAGGAAGATGGATGAAAATTATCGGGTTGCTAAGATTCGATCCGAGATCAATTGGTTGATATCCTCACCAAAGTTGTTTCAAGTCGAGGTGTTCAAGTTTTGGCGAGTTAGGCATGTCTTGACATCTATGCACCCGACTTGAGAATGTGCGATATTGGATTAATAGTCAAAAAGATTCTTTATTGTAATTCTTTCTATTACTAATTGTATTATTCTAGTTTAGAGATTTCTCTGTTAGGCCAATAGCAATTATAGGAATAGCTTGATTGTAGGATCTACAATATCTCTATAAATATGTACATGTAAAGAGATCTGGTTATTACTGAATAAAAAATATTATTCTTCTGTTGGACTTAATCTAATTCATTCTATCCGATTGCTATGGTGGGTAAAGATCATGCGAGCTTAGCGATGGGAGTATAGGTAGCCTTTGCTTCTTGTATCGCCGTTAGAGATTCTGTGTTCATCATGTAGCGTAGCGAGTATCCTCGGAGGTAAAGGCGCGGAAGGAGGAGGCATACGGAGGGTTTACGCAGCTTTGATTGATTACGTGAGATTCATGTGGTTGGGTTTGTTCATATGATTCTCCTACACAATCTCCCGTAGGTGGTAGACTAAGGGCGTGCAACTTGATTCAATCAATTGATACAACGAAGCAGGTTCACGCTCTACCAAATCCATTATACAAATCCAAACTATTTCAATTATTTGATAAAAACTAAGCTAGCCACAATCTATGGCTTAGTTGACAAAAAGACTGAGAGAATTAACACGAATTATTCAACAAGTGGTTTTGAGATTTTTATTAAGGAGGAGGAGTGATTACAATGAACTATTGGAGGAAGAAAACCGTCATTGGCCCAGAAAGTGACGATTAGTGTTGCACAGCACCAAAGTATTCCTCTGACTTTCAATTTCGAATTGAGCATAGAGTGCATGTTCAATACATTTAATTCACATGGTCAGAGACTATCAATCCATAATTTTTGTACGCCAGTGTGTCCCTTTCTATCTCCTTGTCTCTTCACCATGATCTTTCCAAATTCCTTGAATTATTCCTTATAAAAATATTTGAACCCCTCGCATGTGACATATTAGCTTCCATCCATTCTCTCTTTCTCTAAGAATGAAAGCACCTCTTCATCTCTTTTCAGTTTGCTCATCATAGAAGGACTTTATTGTTGTGTTGGCCTTTCATTAAGCCTCTTTCTCCTTTCCATTTCTTCTTTCCATTCCTCATCCCTCTGTTTGATGTGTTCCCACTGTTGTTCCTTTCTTCTGAAGTCAGCCTCCAGAAACTCCTCTCTTTTCTTCTGATATAGCTCCCATATCTTTTCTATCTCTTCCATTTCCTGCCACATTGATTCCAACATCTCCATATATGATTGTTTCCAAAACCATAACAAAAGAAAACAAGTTTGGCTGACAAAAAAGGCGAGAAAATGTGATGCTTAAAAATATGATTGGCCTTGTTCTCAAATATGGGCAATGATTTGTTCTTGAATCTTTGGAAGTAATAAAAGAGATCTCGACAAAAACAAAACAAGTTTTGGTAATGGTTTCCAAAATATAACAATGAAAATAAGTTTGACAAAAAAAAAAAAAGAAAGAAAATGTGGTGCTTCTAGAAAGTATGATTTGTTCTCAAATATGGGCAATGATTTGTTCTTGAGTCTTTGAAAGCAAGAAGAAGATATCTCAAACTAAAAACAAGTTTACGACAACAAAAAAAAAGCGAGAAAATGTGATGCTTCTAGAAACTATGATTTTATTTGTTCTGAATATTGGCAATGATTTGTTAGTCTTTAGAAAGAAGAAGAGATCTGAACTGAAACAAGTTTCGACAAAAAAAAAAAAAAAAAAAAAAGCAGAAAATGTGATGCTTGGAAACTATGATGTGCTTGTTCTCAAATATGAAGCTGATGATAATATATTTATTTTTCGGTCTTTGCTACCCGATGAACTAATCTTTGAACAATATAGATATTGTCTTTTCCGAACGAAAATCTTCATGATTTTTACAATGCTTATACAAAAGTTAGGCTCGGTTTAGAACTCAAAAAGTAGAGGTGGAAATTTGTTTACGACCCATTGGGCCTAGCACAGCCCGCTGGGAACTAGGGCGGTCCATTAATTTATTGACCGAAAAACCAGGCCAAGTGGGCCTTGCTCGGTCAGATCCACCAAAATTTTGCCTTTATAAGGCAATTTGGCTGTTTCAACGGTTGTGGTGGCCGGGCTGCTATATTTTAGGCCTGAAAAAACCAGGCCAATTTTGGCCAAGCTCGATTTCGGTTCGGCCCGATGTTGGCTCAGCCCAGCTCAGCCCGTACACCCGAATTGCCACCTATATCGGAAAGTAGTAAAAAAAAGAAAATATAGAGAAAAAGTGGAAGGAAATAAAAGTTATAGGAAAATAAAAAATAGGTTTAAACTTAATAAATTAGTATATATTTATTCAAGCTTATTTTATTTGTTTTATCTCTATTATATAAAGAGACAGAAATTTAAAAATATATCAAATTATGATTATATTTGATTTTCTTTTTATATTTTCACATTGAAATTAAACATGAGAAAATTATTTTTTCTTAGTTTTTTTCTTTTTTTCCTTAGTATTTTTCGGGTTCCAAACGGGCAGAAAATTTGATGCATACATAGTATTATAAACTTTTACATTTGAAATAGAATATCATAGTAACCCCGTCGAATATAACATTCTATTTGTATTCACCATATTCGACAAATTGTAAGATCAAATATATAAAGGGATAATAGTTTAAAGGGAATGATTCAAAACTTATTTACCAAAACTAACATTTTTTTAAATCTAAAAGGATGTACAAAAAGATAGCATTTCAGGAAAAAATTCCCAACTAAGGATATAGTTATAATTCGGGGTGTAATCGACTCGAGCTAATTGATACAGTGTCAAACACGAACTCAATTCGATAAAAAAACTCAAAGCTCATACTAGACTCAAACTCAATCAAACTTTTTTTTTCCAGATGTTTGGAACTCAACTCAGGAAATAGTCGAGTTACTCAAACTCGACTCAACAAAACTCGAATCAATTAAAAATTAATAAATAATTATACTTTCATTTCGATTTGAAATCGACCTTCGAGTTAAACTCAATTAATAAAAGCGCAAAGCTCGAATTAAACTAACAAGCATCTCAAATTGGATATTGTGATACTTTCGAACTATTTTCAATAACTACTGGAAACCCATTCGATCTGAGTCAAATTTGAGTATTCTATGATCAGGATTCGAGTAGCTTTACTTATTTACACCCACAGTTATAATTTGATGGATGAGAGAATGCGAGATATCATGTAGGGATTTATCTTTGCACTTTCAAAGGGCATTTTAATTCGAAAATGACATTCTAGATGACTCTTGCAGAGATTAGTTTACAAATAACTTTTGGATTTGTCTATTTTTAAACCAACTTCTCATAGACAAGACCGAGAAGTTTACACAAATAAAAGCTCATATCAAGAACACAAAGAAAATGTGTGTATGAGATAATTCTGATATCATGAGATGTGGAACATAAGTAACAACAAGTAGAATGTTATGTTTTACATTAAGGTGATTGTAATTTTATTTATTAAAAAATTTATAATGCTATATATATATATATATACCATATATATATATATGGACTTATCTTAACGTATTTAGCCATCATGATTTATTAAGGTCAAAGCATATAAATCCACACAATTGTTGAATTCAATGACACAATAATAAAAATATGAAAAAAAAAAAAGAAAAACACCATATTTACACTTAGAAACCATACAGGAAAAAACTATAGACAAAAGAGGAAAACTTCACTATGAATGTGAGAATAATAATTACACATACAACGGAATAGAGAAATAACCCTAGTATATATGTTGATATGATAAAGATACTCGAACAATATGTATCTAGCAGAAAAGAATAAAGGCAAGTTTCAGCACTCGTGGAGAGGCCTGCTTCTGTTTTGGAAGGCTGGTTGCCCATGATGGAGTTACGGAGGTATGGTCATACCAATCAGTCATGGCCATTAATCATCATCCAAACACACAGCTGCGTGATTACCATTTTGTGGTCGGGCAATATGGCCATACATTGGCCATTATCCTCTTGACAAAGGAGGAACTTCATGGGTTCATCGGCTTCCTAAGTAGAAGAGCCTTTATGTAGACTTGACCAATGTAAAGGTAAATTCCATATATACGACATCTATATTTTTTTGCTTTTTTTCTTTTTTTGTGACTTGTTTCATGTTTTGTTTGAAACAATTGCAAACTTATTTTTGAGTTTGAGATCTCTTCTTTCACCTTTGAGTCTCAAGACTATTAATTAAACTTATTTGAGAACAAGAAAATCATATTTTCTGAAGCATCATATATTTACGCTTTTTTGTTGTCAAACTTATTTTGGTAACAATTACGGAAACTTGTTTTGAGTTTGAGATCATCTCTCATCTCTCTTGCTTTGGCATTCAAGAACAAATCATTCCCCATATATACTCATCCCATTAAGGTTGTTTCTCGTTTTGCGAGAGATGTACGATGAGCGATGACCTATCAACGCTCAAATGGCTCCCTCGAAGCATGACTTGTGAAACCGGGAAAAGTGCTGTATTATTATTTTTTCCTTTTGAAAATGAGCGAATCGGTAATTCTTGTCGGGTGATCTGAAACAAAACCACAGATTTTCTCTAGACCTCGGATGGCGAAACGGATCACGCCATTGTTAGAATCATCTCGCAAATCTAGTAGAACCAAACAAACTTCGTCAATTCCGAGACCGGTCGATTTTATGTATTTCGGTAGGACGAGCAATCGGGGGTGACACGTGGCACAGTACATGCCACATGGCTGGGATTTGGGAACACTTGGCACCTAAGTGGCCAAGTGTTATACTCTAGAATGCATGCAAATTAGTGGAAGTAGTTGGTGCATGGCAGCCAGGTGACACTTGCCATGGCTTGCCATGTGTCAAGCACCATGAGTGGTCTTGTGTAGTAGAGGAAATCAGAACTGAAGGGGTTCTTCCGCTGGTTAGATCAGTCTAGAGAGGAAGAGGAGAAAATCATAAAGAGAGAAGAAGGAAAGCAAGGGAAGCCAGAAAAAGAAGAAAGGAAGGAGAAACGGAGGAGCTGCAAATCACTCCATTGTTGCTAGTTTGGAGGACCCAAATTTGATCCCACTACAAGAGGTGAGGATCTTTCCTCTTTAGTTATTTCCTTGTTTGGGGCCATGGAAATGGCATTTGGTTGAGTTGCTATGTGATTGTTTGAATGAATAACATGCTGAATTTGTGGTGTTCTCCATGCTGAATTTTCTGGGTTTAAGACTGAATTTGTGATGTTGTACTTGCTGAATTTTCTGGGTTTGAAGACTGAATTTGTGATGTTGTACATGATGTTTTTTTTTTTTGTTTTTAGGACTGAAAACTCAGTTTGGTGTATTATTGTTAGTATGCTGGCCCCAACATGCAGAATGTTCTGGGTTTTGATTGAAGAAATCCAATTTGGTGTATTATTGTATGAATGAAAAACATGCAGAATTTCCTGGGCTTTCATGCATGACTAACATGTAGAATCTTTTGGGTTTTTAGATCAAAGAAAACTCAGTTTGGGGTATTATTGTATGCATGAAAAACATGCAGAATTTTCTGGGCTTCCATGCATGACTAACATGCAGAATGTTTTGGGTTTTTAGATCAAAGAAAACTCAGTTTGGTGTATTATTGTATGCATGACTAACATGCAGAATGTTCTGGGTTTGGAGCTGAAGAAATTCAGTTTTGGTGTATTATTATGCATGAAAAACATGCCGAATTTCCTGGGCTTTCATGCACTGATACTAACATGTTGTTGAATCTTTTGGGTTTTTAGATCAAAGAAAATCAGTTTGGTGTATCATTGCTTGCATGGTTAACATGCAGAAGTTTTCTGGGTTCTTATACGAAGAAAATCAGTTTGGTGTATCATTGCTTGCATGGTTAACATGCAGGATTTTCTGGGTTTTAGCCCTGGTTGTTTAGGCCATAACTTTCCATCAGACTCCGATTTGGGTGTTCTTGGACTCTATGGAAAGTTCATGGAGTCCAGAATCTAACCATAAGCAATTCAGTTGAAATGGTATCACATCAGTGCGAAAAACTGAGTAATTGTTATCAATATGGGTGTTTCAAAGACATTGGGTTGTAATGTGTTGTGCTTGAACAGCACTTCTTGGCATGTAGCGGGCTATATAATTGACATACTATGTCTCAGCTTGGGAATATGAGTTATAGGAATTACTTGCCTAAATAATGGTTGGAATTATCTTAATACATGCTTGAATGATGTGTTGACATGAATGACTGAATGATAGAAAAGATGTAGTGCATGCTTATGTGATGTACTGATTTGAATGTGTGGAATATTAACATGACTGCATGTTTGTTGATGTTGAACTGAATATATGAAATGTTGTATGCATTAGACATGAGTGTTCATAGCACACACAAAGTGTACGGTGTAGAATGTCCATGTAGAGGTCTTCATACATTGGTCATGGGATTGAGTGCAGTGACAAAAAATTGCATTGCATTGGTGTGTGGTAACACCACATTACATGAGAGTGCGTACATGGTACTGATTTGGCACTGCGTTTGGTGTTGAATCGTGTGGGCTTGGGAATGGGACGAAGTCCAATTGAGTTCCACAGCGTTAAACGAAAACGAAAAAAATGAAATGTGTCGGGCGTAGCAAGTAGGGGATAGATACCCCCTGGGGGTGCGAAGCACAGAAGCACGGTTAGGCAGTATCCCGCGGTGAAAGCCGAAAAAATGTCGGAGGGTGTAAGAGACCAGCGGTGAGACCCAGAAAAGTTCTGTTGCCCCAGACACGAAGCGATTAAATAAGCTATCACTAGACTACGGGTTGTGAGATGAGAGTCGGCCCGGCTCGATCTTGATTTCCCATTGGCACTTGCATTGGGTGGTGGGTCGGAGGTTGACCGATGCTGGGCATGTAAGTGTCGTCTCGCCATGCATGTAGATTTTTTCATGATAGGATAACATGTATGCATCACAGATTAGTTTGTTGGTTTGGCTTGAAATGATCATTTTACATGTGCACTGAGTGGGAAATAGCCCTTATAGAGTTTGTCCTGGGCGTTAGCTCACCCCGTCGTGGGACCCCCTTTCAGGTACAGGACAGGTATAGGCAGACGACGCTCCTTAGAGGCCGAGATTATGGGCGGACGAGCGTGGCCTTGATTCTTGTTTTTGTGTATATATTCGAAACGAACTGGTTTTAATATATCTTTTGTATTAGAAGTGATGTAATAACTCTTGGATCTATAGAAATATATGGTCTTGTAACCGTATGGACAAGTATGGATGATAGGCCCTATTGGGTCATTTATAATGTATGAGTCTCTATGATATAAGACACATTACAGTTCATGGAGTTGACGGTGAGTGATAGGACCCCCGGGTTTGGGTGTCACATGACTAGCTCTAAAAATACAAATGGAATTATCAAGCGAGGAATGAAACCAACATTAATTCATGAAGAGGACAATGGAACCACCAATACCATATAGAAGGGTGAACATGGGGAAAGCAGTTGTGTGCACTAGACTACCGGGCGGTCAGGGAATCGGGGTTTTTTGAGGGACTCGTGAGCTCAAAATCATGGCTCTTGAGCAGAGTGATCTCTCCCCGTGATCAAGCCGGGAGGGTAGCTGGCGTGGCCGACCAGTCAATATCATTCCAGCCCTTCTAATTCCTTCACCAAGGCCTACCCCCCAAAATCCACCTCTCCCAGGACTTTGCATAGGCCTCCCTAGCCCAAAGTCCTAAAACGAGCCCGATTCACCAAGTGAAGGTTCTTTTTGTAATTTGTTCAAGCCTTATTAAAAAAAAAAAAAAAGAAAAAAAAAGGGTGAAGAGGTTGATACCATTTCATTTTAAAATTTTTTTATTAGGCCTTGTAAACAAAGAAAAGGGGTGAAGGGCGTCACCATTTCTTTTTTCTTTTTTTCTTTTTTTGTCGGACCATAATGTGTTTTGAGCGGATCCCATATAAAAAGCACTTTAAGACATATCATATTAGACTAATCCCATACTAGTCTATAGGGACCATATATAAAACGTCTGGTTCTAACATAGAATTCTGGCTACTCTCGAGTTCGAACTCGAGACCATTGGTTAAGTTAAAAAAGAACATAAGACCTAACCATCTCACCTAAGTGATTTTTTTTTCTTTTTTGTAGATTAGTCTTGAAGGTCATTTAAGTGAAAGATACATCCACATAAGTCAAATTCAATTTTGAAACGTTTCTTGTTTTGAGGTCATACTGAACCCATTATGGAAGGTGCTTAGAATTTAAGAGTTGTGTTTGGTAGGGGAAAAAGTTATGGTGTGATGTATTCACTTAAATAATAATTTATTAAAATAAATAATTTGTTTTTTCTTAGCCCTTTTAGTAGTAAATAATTTAATAATAAAATATCCAAACCAGAGCTCGAGAATGATTATTTTCTAATTTTAAAATCCTATGAACTTTTTTTTTGCAAAAGCAGTTTTTTGAAAATAAAGAGAATACAATTTGGTATTCTCTAAAAATGTTGTGCTCTTTGAATTTAATGTTTTTACGTGTTGCTCGAATTAAAAAAATTAAGAACCAAACATGTTTTTTTCTATATATATTTTTATTTTCCTTGTTTTTGAAAACACAAAGAACACTATTTATCTTGTTCTCGAAAATTGATATTATCTTAATTTAGTGTTTTATGTGTTTTATGTTTTGAAAAACAAAAGCGAGAAAAATAAGCGAGCTCTTGTTCTCATTGATTTTAGGAATATAGAAACGAGTTTTAAGGGCCTTGAAAGAGTTACTAAATTTCTATCTCAAAGTCCCTCTTACTATTAAAGTTACGAAACATTTATTTTAAAATTTTTGGTAAGTTAGATGAAGACAGGATAAAAAAAGATCGTATCCAATATTTGTATTCTACTTTTTGGTAATAATGAAAATTTAAACTGACGTCATTAGATTAAGAGGCAGTAATAATAAAATGAGGAGTCATCTTCTCGTTTGACTCTTTATTACATAACCTCCACTTTTTTTAATTTCAAAATTCAAACGGCTCTTTGTTCATAACCTCCTTTCTCTCCATTGTTTTGCCATTTCAAAAGCACCCCATTAATCACCTCCTTTCTCTCCATTGTTTGCCTTCGAGAAAGCACCGAATTTAATCACCCTGGCTTGTTATCACATGTCGGCGTGGCGTTATGAAATTATGGGCCGACTCATAACTGTCCACCCCATTATTGCCCATTGGATAACCATCCATGATGGATCTCCCACAGTGGCTATATAACTACTTAGGAGTTTGTATTTTAGAATGGAGGTTTTTTCTTTTTGTATTTGAAAAAAATTTTCACGCTGTTTGTTTCTTTCATTTCAAAACAACGGAATTACGAAATTTCCACTCATGGGGCTGTGAGGAGCTGGCTAAAATCATTGATTGGGCAAAAAAGCTCAGATCAAAGACCGCGTGAGTTCCGATTTCTGGTTTTCATTTGTTTTGTTTTTTTTTTTTTTTTTTTGTTTTTGATTTGGTTTCTTCTATGTGCTTTAGAAAGTGGGTGGTGGAAACAGGAAGAGAAAATGGAGGTTGTGGAGGAGTTCTTGAGGGTTCGAAGTTGAGAGGAAGAACATGGCGACATACGAGTCCGATTCTGCGGGTGGCGGGTTTGGTGATGGGTTCTTCACCACTTTGTGACGGATTGCTCGGAAATCATCGAGTTTGGGGTGGTTCGCAAAGAATGGCTGCGGTCGCATTGAGACGACTTCAGGACTTACGGTAAATGGGTTTCTTTTTCTACGCTCTATTACTCATATTTTTACATAATTTGATTAATTAGTAATTTGGAGTTAATGGGAAGGTGCGAGCAGGAAGAACAACGAGGGCCTTGAAAGCTCGAGTGAGGCTTAGGGCCATAGTCGAGGAAGGCGCGGGTCAGCGACGGTGAGCTCAGTTGCATCTGAGGGCACTTCAGTCAGAGTTCAAGCTGAGGTCATGGCTCGGTCTGTGAACATCTCCTGAGTAGAATATACGGATATTCTTCAAACACACTTTGATCCGCCAAAAGCAGCGAAATTATTATAATGATTTGGTAATTGATTTAATTTCAGTTTTGTTTTTTGGTTTTTGTTTTGTTAGTATTGGGAATTTCGGAGGATGGGTGTCGTAGGAGAACCGTGGAGCAAGTAAGAACCAAATTGCAAATAGAGGCAAGAAGGAGCGCTATCGAGAGGGGAGAGAGCAATTTCCTATTCCATCCCGAAGGTATAATGAATTGAAAGCGGTTTCCTATTCTAAGAGATCGATTTCTAGAATCATCATATATATTTACGCGCTTTTTTTTTGTTGTCAAACTTGTTTTATTGTTTTGGTTTTGGAAACAATTGCAAACTTGTTTTGTTTTGAGTTTGAGATCTCTTCTTTCACGGTTAACTTGCAGGGAAGCCTCCGCTGTAAGGCGCGTTCGGGTGCGAGACATCCACCCTTCCCGTACTTTATGGGGTTTGGGTCCGCTTGACCTCTGAAATTTTGAAGAATCAGGATTCTTTTTTTACAAGCAGTAAATTTTAATTAATAATGACGGCTCCAAAGGAAGGATGCTGGACCTCCACAGCGAGTAGCACTAGCCAATTGGAATAAGTCTGCATATGTCACACGAGAATACTTGTCTTTGATAGAATTTGAAGAAGTTTCAATGCATTAACAGACACGAAGCCAGTTGTGAGGACAACGTCACATCAACCAAACAAATTACAAACAATCTCTTTTTTATCAGAACCAAATTACAAACAATATCAAGCCATTACCTGCATTGGCAGCATGTTTTATCTCAATTTCAAATCTCAGACTTCCATTTGCTCCACCTCTTAGAGGCCACGCTTCAATGTTCTTGTTATACTTACCCGCGTCATGCCATGCGGCGGAGTTGTTTCAATGGAAAAGGTCTCATATATAATTAAGCAGCCAAGAGAAACCCTTTATATTTATCCTACGGACCAAGAGACCATTTTACTTATCCCTCTACTTTGTTTTTACATCTAAATAAACATATCCGAGATTGTTTTTAAAAAGACCATTACCTTGCACTTGAAGTGAGTACATTTACACGAAACTTATGGTTGTTATATTCATGTTAATTTTTTTATAATATATAAACACATATTTTAATAATGCAATTTTATTATTTTTCTCTTTTTTTGTGGACGTTGTAGGTGGGTTAGGTTTTAAGAGAATAAGGAAGTTTGATTTACAAGCCAGTATTATTCTATTCCTTTTCATATTTGGTATGTGTGGCAATTTACCCAACAATTTTATTTTAAACTTCTTGCATATTAGGGTGGGAGCCAATCAATTTAGAAAGGGCGATTTCTCTTAAATGGTTGCATTTATTTGTCTTTATCAAGCTTCTATAATCCCCTTATTCTTATTCTTTTTTTTTGGATGCGTAAAAGCAAATATATTGACCGGAAAAATAAAAGGCAGAGCAATTGACCTAAAGTCTCGGAATGAAAGGGAAATTCACGAGGCTGACAAAGAAAAAGGAAAGGGGGAAAACCTCACCACCTTTTAACATAGAGGCCATCCATTCCGAAAAATCTAAGGGTGAATCGCCTCTTCACACATGAACACCTATTGACTCCACCAGTTCTGGAAACGAAGAATATTTTAATCTCTGTCCCGGCTACCATCCATCTTCAAAGCTATTCGATTTCTCTCTTTCCGCACTATCAAAAATTATACAAAGGAATAGGAATTCCACAGCTTTTCCTCTTTTCCCCCACAAAAGATCCCTTCAGCTAAAATGATCATTGCCCATGGCTGAGGAAACGAAGCACGTCATAGTTTCAAAAAAGCATCACATTTTAATTTTTTTATTTAAATGAAACTTGTTTTTGAGTTGAGATCTCTTCTTTCTTTTCAGCACTCAAGAACAAATCATTGCCAATATTTGAGAACAAAGCAAATCATAGTTTCTAGAAGCATCACATTTTATGCTTTTTTTTGTTGTTAGAAACTTGTTTTTGAGTTTGAGATCTCTTCTTTCTTGCTTTTCCGGCCTTTCAGAACAAATCATAGCCATATTTGAGAACAAGCAAATCATACTTTCTAGAAGCATCCATTTCTTTTTTTTTTTTTGTTGTAAACTTATTTTCGTATTATGGTTTTTGGAAACCATTGCAAAACTGTTTGTTTGAGTTTGAATCTATGCTTCTTTATTGCTTCCGGCGTTCGAACAAATCATTGCCCGTATTTGAGAGCAGAGGCGATCATATTTTCTAGAAGCATCCACATTTTCTGCCCTTTTTGTTGTCAAGCTTGTTTTCTTTGTTATGGTTTTGGAAACAATCATATATGGAGATATTGGAATCAATGTGGCGGGGAAATGGAAGAGATAGAAAGAGATGGGAGCTACATGAGGGAAGAAAGAGGAGTTTACGGGAGGCTGACTTGAAGAAAGGAACAACGATGGGAGACAAATACTTAAGCAGAGGATGAGGAATGGAAAGAAGAAATGGAAAAGAGGAGAGAAAGAGCAATGAAAGGATGAACACAGCAATAAAATTCTATGATGGCTTGTTGAAAAAGAGATGAAGAGGTGCTTTCATTCTTAGAGAAAAGAGAGGAAAGGATGGAAGCCAATATGTTGAAGAAGGCAGAGGGGTTCAAATATATTTATAAGGAGCAATTCAAGGAATTTGGAAAGATCATGGTGAAGAGAGATAAGGAGATAGAAAGGGACCGTAGTACAGGACAAAATTATGGATTGATAGTCTTGACCATGAATTCAAATGTAGTGAGCATGCACTCTATGCTCACTGAGATTGAAAGTTGTATGAATACCTTTGGTGCTAGGCAAGATCAATTGATCACTTTGGCCAATGATTATTGCCTCCACAATAGTTGATTATGTCCTCCTCCTCCTCTTAATAAAAAGCTCAAAACCACTTGTTGAATAATTACGTGTTAATTTCTCTGGAGTCTTTTTGTCAACGGTTTCATAGATTGTGGTTTTAGTTTAGTTTATCAAATAATTGAAAGAGTTTGATTTGTATAATGGATTTAGTAGGAGGCTGTGAACTGTTTGGTTTACATTGAATTGATTAAAGATCAAGTTGTGTATCCTTTAGTCTACAACACAGCCATGGGGTGTAGAGGAGAATCATATGAACAAATTGACTACATGAATCTCCACGAATCAATCAAGCTATTCGGACCTCCCTCAGTGTGCTCTCCTCCTTATCAGGCTTTAATGGAATACTCGGATTACAGTTACGGATGAAATCGATGGCAATCTCGTGGTGATACAAGAAGCGGTCTTTGGTTCTTATACCCCATCAGTTAAGCTCTGCAAGGATCTTTACCCACCATAGCAATTGGATAAAATGAATTGGATTAAGTCCAACAGAGAAGAATATTTTTTATTCATAATAAATCTGTATCTTTACATGTACATATTTATAGAGATATTAGAATCCTCTGATCAAGCTATTCCTATAATTAAGTTATTTGCCTATGAGAGAGAAATCTCTCTAAACTAGGAAATAATATTATAGTAATAGGAAAATTATAATAAAAAGAATCCTTTGACTATTAATCCAATATCGCAACACTCCCCCTCAAGTTGGTGCATATATGTCACACATGCCTAACTTGCCCAAAACTTGAGAACACTCGACTTGAAACAACTTTGGTGAGGATATCAACCAATTCATCTTCGGATCGAATCTTAGGCAACTCGACAATTTTCTCATCCAATTTCTCCTTAATGAAGAATTTGTCTACCTCCATATACTTTGTACGATCATGTTGTACCGGATTATGAGCAATATCACATCTTTGCTTTATTATCCGCGATAAAGTCGAATCGGTTGCCTATCTTGAATGGCCCAAATCCATCAATAGAAGTCTTATCCCGCGATCACATATTCCAGTGTCGAACCACTTAGAATTCGACCTCTGGCAGACGTGCAACTTGACATTACGCTTCTTGCTTCTCCATGTAACTTGAGATTACCACCTCTGAAAGTGAAATATCCCGAGAAGTAGATAAATCTGTCATCTATTGCTTCAACCCGAGTCAAATCACTATATGCCATCTGCTTTGAAGCAATCCACATTTTTAGTGAACAAATTGCCCTTTCCTAAGTGGACTTCAGATGTGTATGTATACATTGTCTAAACCATTGGCCTAAACCAATGCTCGTTTGGCCATGTATACATTGCTTGAGTAGTCAAGCGGCAATGGAAAGGGCCAAGAATCAATACATAGCAGTGAGATCGACACATACGTCGACTGACTTGTGACCTGATCAAGACAACTTCTTTCTAGTGGAATTATCACCATTGACTATGAGAACAGAAGAGATAATATTAAGTTCATTGACAATGCCTTCAGAGAGATGGTTGCAAAAACCTCAGGGAGATGGGTTTAAGGCCTACAAGCAGTGCATCATAGCGGACACCCTACCTAGTTATTTGAAGATCCCGGATCTAGGTTCAAGGGCAACTAAGTTATGAAAACGAGTATAGAAATCTTTTTGTCAATTTGTTACCATTCAGGATAAATGATATGTCTCTGAAGGTTAATAAAGCTTTAATGATTATGAAACCATATGTTCGAGAAATCACCTATGTGAGTGTGAAGTGAGGTCGCTTACGTGAGAATTACAAAGGCGAATTCTACAGAAACACTCGTGAGCCCGGGGCGGTGTTCATGGCGAAAGCCGAACACAACGGTGAGCCAGATTTTGTTAGAAATAGTTGTGAATTTCTATTGTCTAGGCTTACACGAAGGTCGACAGTTCAAGACATCAAGTCCCGATTGGCCGAGTAAGTCCGATGAAGCTACTAAGGAAAGTTAGTCTCGGACTACTTATCTTGATGCAATGTTTCTCATGGAATAATTGCAGCGCATCTCATGCATACAGTATTGATATTAGAACTTTTCATTCATGTGGGGGATTGTTGGGACTTTGGTATCCTGATTCACCAATGAATGAAAAGATGTCCCCTGTCAGTGGATCTTTGTGGGTGTACCTTTTGAGCCCAGGCATGCATTCGTGGAGACACTTCTGGGTTATTATACTCTCAGTTTTTCAAACATCTTCACAAAATATTCTCCTCATTTCACTGCATATCATTCTGTTTTTGTGCGGTGTTACGGGTTGCGTTCGTCGGGTCCTCAGATCCTTACCGCCCGAAGGAGCGAGATCAGTTATATCTGGGAGGCGATTGTCCATTATCCTCGGTCTGAGTTGAGGAGCCAAATTCGTCTTTAGGACTACTTGATTGTGTTGGACTCGAGATGCCTTTCTAATTATTGTTTATGCTCTTGAGGTTTTGTTTCCTTCAAATATTTTATGTTTCGATTTTTTAAGCGAACACGGAACTCTGATATTATTATAAGGAAATCTGTAATGTCATGTGATCAAATTGTGTCATAAAAATCTCTTAGAAATGAAAATGTGATGTTTGTATGTTATCAAAATCTCTGTACCATTTCATAATATATATATAGGAACAATATCGTGAAAAGCATTAGTATAATGTAAAAAGCGCAATAATAAATGAACTGTTGTTTGTTCATGTGTTTATGAGAAGAATGAATGGGAAAGAGATATATATATATATATATATATATATATATATATATATATATATATATATATATATATATATATATATACTTTCGTGAGTATAAAAAAAGTAGGAACATATCATGAAAAACATTATTATAATGTAAGCGGCAGCAATAAATGAACCTATTTGTTTGTTCATATGTTTGTGAGAGAATGAATGGGAAAGAGAGACTATATATATATATATATATATATATATATATATATATATATATATATATATATATATATATATATATATATAATAGGCAAAAAACAAAATACTCCACAGTATTAATAAAAATGAACAATATCGTGAAAAACATTAGTATAATGTAAAAAGCGCAACAATAAATGAATACATTTGTTTGTTCAAATGTTTCTGAGAAGAAGAATGAATGGGAAAGAGACAACGGTAGAAGTAACATTAAACTCGGTGGAGTGTGTTTTCTTGACCTAGGTTGGCTATATGGCCTAAACTATACATATTCACGCCACTTCATAATAACTTTATACAATCTACTTACCTACCTAATCATGTTACAAGAAAGAAATGTGACTTCAAAATTTCAATTCCATGGCCCATGGATCATGGATGCTTTTTTAATGGGACTAATGAGTTTGATAACAAAGTAATTTTTTTTCTTTTTTAAATAATCATCGAATTAGTTTTTATTTTTTTAAACCACATTCTCTTGTGATTTTGAAAATTAACCTTAACTGTGTATTTATCAATGCATTAGTTTAAAGTTAATTTTAAAACCGTAGTTAGTGACCGATTTTCAAATCATAGAAAGATTAGTTTGGTCAATATTTTTGAAAATATATGTCTATATGTGTATTTTTTAAATAATGAATTATTTTGGCTTTAAGCTAAGTTCAAAGTATTTAATAATTTTCTTTTTTGATAAGCGTGGATATTCGGGACCGAGTTTGTATAGTTTGTATACCTACGACTAATCTTATAATAACCTTGAAGGTTCGAACCATTGATCATTAGAGTAAACCCCAAGACCCTTAAACTAATCTAGCTATCTCTTAAGTTTTGTAATTAACCTCTTTGTAATATTTGAATTATCTTCAACATTAAAAAAAATTGTTTGACTCACTTAAAATTTGAAGAAATATGAGATGTAATTTTTATTTTTTTGTGTAATTAGTTGATTTAGAATTGGGTACATTTTTATAAATCCAATAAGCAAACGAGACACCATTGTTAACTTTACGGGTTTTTTTTTTTCATTTAATATTAAATTCTAAATAAAATTTAGAAAAAAAATTATTTGATATAACTCTAATAATAGTTCCGATCTTTTATCTAAACTCAATTTAAGCATGAAATCTTAAGAATATAAAAACTGTTTACACAAAGATATTTTATAAACTAAAAGATATATCATATAATACATAAAATTGTCTTTATTTTTTGTAAGTTCTTCTAATACGTAGTATTTATTTTAATTTCATTGATCCTTTTAATTTTAGATTGTGTTCGGTTTTTTAAAAAAAAAAAGCATTAAGAAAATAATAATAATAATAATAAAATTATTATTATTGTTGAAGCTATCTTAGTTTCTATAAAAAATTTAATTCCTTTCAACTTATTTTAATTAATTTTTAATATAAATATAATGACCCAAAGTTTGTTTAGCGACTATTATAAGAAGTGTATTTAACCTTAAAAGAGTTACGTAAAAATATTAAATGTTTGATAAAATTTAGAAAACACTTTTTTTTTACAAAATTTAAAAACACTTTAAAAATATCTAAAAATAATTTTTAAATATTGGAGAATCATTTATAGTGCATGTTTATGGAGAGTCATTTATAGAAAACACTTTTAAGATCGAAAATGTTTAATTCAATGAATGAATTCAATTATTATCAAATAGACCTAAATGAATTTAAAAATGTTTCAATCTCAGTGCTTAAATGGTAGTGATTGTATTTCAAATATTTTGATGGAGATGTTTTAGAATAACCTATAAAACACCATAAATGATTTTTCAATACTAAAGTGGAGGAGTTTTTTTCAAAAAAATTTAAATGGAGTTTCTAAATTTTAGCAATGCATGATAATTTGTAAAAACATTTTAAAGTAAAAATACCTCCTACAATTATTATCAAACATGTTCTTAATTATTCAAAATTATATTTAATTTTTTCCCAGAAAGATTCAAAGTACAATTCCCAAAACATAAATAGTAAATAGTTTCATTTTGCCCTATATATCAAAGTAACTTTTTTTTTAAACAAACTTATCTTCAATTTGGTTTCCTCATATTATGTAAAAATATTGTACAAGAGAGAAATTCCCATTTTAATATAAAAAAATTATTGTTAAAACTACAATTGATAATTATGGTTTCATTTTTAAATTAAAGCCACATTTACAATTGATAATTATTATTGTTTTTTAAATTTTTTGTGTTTTGTGTTTTTTTTCGTTTTTCAAAACAAAAACACATTAGAAACTAAACATGTTCATGTTTTCTTTGTTTTGAGAAAACTCAAAATAGTTTTCAAAAGCAGTAGAGACGTTTGTTTGCGATTTTGGCTTGCTTTTTGTTTTGAAAAATAAAAGAGCAAAACAAAAAACAAGAACATATTTGGAACTTCAGGGCATGTTTGATTCATGCTTTTAAATTGCTGTGAAGCAGTTTTAAATACACAAAGAATATCATTTTGATGTTATTTGAAAACTGTTATTGTTATTTGAATTTAGTGTTTTTGTGTTTTTCAAAAGAAGCAGAAAGCAGTTTGCTTTCACAGACAAACATGCTCTAAGGCCCACTTTGTTAGCAGTTTTTTGAAAATTGTTTTTTGGTTTGAAAAATAAAGAGAATAAAGAAAACACGTTCTTTTTCTTCTGAAAAACACGAAAAACACATAAAACACTAGATTTAGTTAACAAGAACAATTTTCTAAAGCAAAAAAACGATGTTCTTTATATTTTAAAAAATTGTTCTCAATAAGCATTTAAAAGTTATTCTCAATAACATTTAAAAAAATAAGAACCAAACAAACCTTTTACTTTTCCTTTTAATATTGATTTATTTATTTGGTTGAGTTTGATTCGGGTTTTGAAATTTGTTTGTTTGAAAAATGTCTAGTGTAAGAACAAATTTTTTTAAACAAAAAAAAAAAAAACTTTGTTATTTAATTGATACGTGAAAATTGGGATAAGACAATTCATGTGTAACATTAATTATTTCTTATTTATTGACTTGGAAAATAAGTTCAAAATCAATTTGGATTACCCATTTTCCATCCGGGACATATTTCTTTCTCGGTCGAAAAATAATGAAAAAAGAAAATAGAGTGAGGATTTGATCATTTATTGCATTAAACCACGAAACACCTTTTTGTGCATAAATTGTCATCCAAAGAATTTATATATTTGATAAGAAATTATTTTTGTTTTAAACTATTTGAAACTTAGGTTGTTATATTATACTAACCATTGTATAACGCATTATTGTTTTAAAGTACAAAAAAAAGAAAAAAAATTATAGAATCATGATTTCATTAAACATGAAACATTTTTTCCAATGCGAAAAGTTGATTAATTTAAGGAATATATACATTTAATAAAAAAATTATAAATTACACTAGAAATTGAAAAGCCTTTTATAATTTTATTGAGATAATAATAATAATATCAAATATAAAAGCGGCAAGCATAAGTTTTTCTTTCTCACATTTATTCAATTTTTGGATAAATACGGCTTGTATAATTGTGCTTTTATGCTCATTTGAATGTATTATAATAATATAATATTATGATTTAATGATTCGATTAAATCACATAGATATTATATGTTTGAGCTCAAAAACCTCGATGTAATTATATAAATATTATCCAAGTTTTATGTTTATAGGACACTCATGATGAGTAATTAAATTATTATTCATTTTTTTCTTTGGTGTCTTCAAAGGGTCTTTTCAAACTAGACTTTTCCTTAGCACCGACCATCAAAATTTGGAAATAAATGATTAAACGACTACCATAATATTATTTTTATAGAAAATTGTTGCTTTCTCATTGATTTGGTCCTTAGAGTAAAAACCCAGACCAAATTAAACCGCTCATATTATATTTTTATATATTTAATATGGAGTCAACATTAAATGTTACTATTAAATAAAATAATAGGAAGAATGGACCTTTACGATTAAAAATATTATTATATTTAATACTAATAATAATTAAAAAGGAAAAATTATATTGTGATCCCATTTTAATTTATTTAAAGTATAAACAAAAGACATGAAACTAAAATCAGGTCACTTAATTTAAAAATATTTGATAAATATAACAAAGCATTTAATAAAAGATTCAATGACCTTAAGTATGGCATTAGTAAAAACCTTAGATGCAATCATGTGTAGGTATGACCTCAAATATTTTTGAGTTCATATTTAAGGTTATTAATTTAAAAATATTTGATAAAATAACAAAATATTTAATAAAAAGGTTTAACATTCCTTAAATACTAAATCCATAAACTTTGGATAACACCATATATATTGACAGACATGGTCTTGCACGTAAAGTTATCGGTTGCATTTAAGATTTTGTTGAATCTTATATCTGATATTTTCTTTTTATTTTAATATTTTGAAATCAAGTCTTTGGTTTTTGTGCTACTGTCAGTAAGTTTTCAAATAAATTGAGCGATGATAATAAATAGTTTTCCTTGAAAAAAATCATTATCGCATTTTTCCGTCCCCGACAAAGGGTGCAAGATGATGTATGACTAAGTGTTTGTTAGCGATTTGACCAGTGTCGTTCTTGAAGAGTGAAGACGGATAAACAAATTGACCATATCGGAATGATGGAAAATCTAAGTGTTTGAAAAGATTTGGGATGCATACTTTTGTTTTTTCAGTCGAGGATTGATTAGTTTTCGGAGCTTTGATCTTTCATGGAAAGTTGATGGGAAATAAACGGGGTTTCTCTCTTTGTCTCTCTCTCTCTGCGGAAATTTGTGTAATGTGGGTCGGCCCAATTTAGGCGGCCCTTTCATAAGCCCATTAGGGCTGGGTTTATAATAAAGGCGAGGAGCGAAAGAGGCGTGAAGGCGTGTGTGGTTCGGCCGGTTTTTATTGAGAAAAAAAAGAGACTGACCGGATAATCCAGTTTTTGCGTGAAGCGACGGATAATCTGTTTTTGGGTATATTTTGAAGGTTTCTTATTGGTCAGTTCGGATAAGCGAGTTTCGGTGAGATCTTCATCGATTTGTCTTGATTTGAGGCTAGATATGCCTATTTTATTCACTATATTTAGATGATTTCATTGTTTTTGGGATCTTGAAGTGCATCTTCGGTGTGTTGAAAACTAGGTGTTGAACCTAGTTTGAGGTGGGTTAATGTACCTAAATTATTATAGTGGATATTTGGGTGGACTCAAACCAATGGTCCAGTGTTTTCCTCTTCTCACTTTGGGGAGGTTTTCCACGTTCAAAATTCTCTGTTTTTGTGATTATCTCCCTTGGCATATTTTTCTTGGCTGCATTTTATTGACTCTAACGGGTTAAATCAACAAGGAAAATATTCGATCTTATTTATTTCCCAGCAATTTTGAACCATTCAACTCTAGAGTCCTTCAAGTGGCTCACAAGCGGGAAAGCCCCAGTTGTTTGGTTTCACAACGATTTCCATTTTCTATTTCCTGGCCTCCTTTTTCCATTCAAAGGAGATTAACCCCAGTTGATGGAAAGTGAAACACACTCTATGTTATTACGTGTGCCATTGATTTTTATTCTTTTTGGGTTACTCGTTTTTGTCCAGTCTTTGTTGGATTAGAAGATGGGTCTAGGTAGACTTTATTTTCCTTTGCTTTTTTATTTTTTGTGGGTTCTTTTTCCCTTGAATTGGTCGGTATATAAATGGGGGAGGATGGTGATGTCGAGAATCGGATTCACCTTCTTTACATATCTGAGTTTCGGGTAAAAATCCTTTATTTGTTTCTTTGATTGTTCGACTTTGGTGTTTTTTGTTCTCATTTGATTTTCTAGTTTGGATTAAATTTGGAAAAAATTTGTGGAATGTGAGTTTAAACCTTGGAATTTTGGGGTTTGTGGCTGGGTTGGTTATGAATTTATTCATGAGTACAGAATTTCACCTCTAGAATGAGATGGAAAATGTTAAATTGATGAAATTTGAGAACTTAATTTTAAAAAATTTGGTGATGGTGAATGAGTTATTTACGTTTTGATCGATTGACTGAATAAATGTTTCTTTAGTTTTAGTTAATTCATATGCAATCTTGTGAAGCTTGAGTTGGTCATGATGAATCAACGCTTGTGAATCCATGGATTGTCATTTTCCTTTCCTTCGTCTTTCCCAGTGACATAATGAGAAAAAGTACATTTTGGTTCCACGGAAAATGTGGATACGGTCATAGTAAAAAGATGCATCGATTTCAAGTCGATGATGAGGAGACAATGCTAGAGCTGTTAGTTTCGAAAGACTCGATAACGCCACTCAGTCAGTGGCTCGATGAGGTAGTTATCGAGAAGAATCGATACAACTCGGGAGACCCGGTCAGACTAAAGAAGCTGAAACTCTTGACTTTCATTCAAGCGTGTCGTGTTTGGTGGAAAATTCGATTCATGGGAAAATGGTGATGAATGGACAAAAGCGAACCACGAAAAAGACCTTACCCGACCCGCCATCTTGTTCTCTCCACGGCTGTTTGCGAGCTTGATCTTTGCGGTTGTTAAGTTCTTGAGAAAGTTCTGAGGATTCACCGACGAGGAGGAACGGATTGTCTTTGTAGTTGTTGAAGAGCTACGGTTTGTTATTTTCTTTTCTCTGTTTGTGAAGCTAATGTAATTAGTCCTCGGTTTGGAACTTCGGTTTTTAATCTTTTGCTGATGTTTCGGTGGAAGGCCTTGGACTTTCTGACAACTGACGAGCTACGTGTCGTTCTTTAACATTCGAAACCGGCTTCTTTGTTTGTGATTGGGCATGAGCAGGACTCGGGTTGCCAAAGGTACTACTCTATGGTAGTACTTTGTTAGTATGCCATAAAAACAATCCATTTTCCTTTCACTTATTATGAACCTTTGGCCAATTCTTAACTTGTTTTATGATATATCATCTTCGGGTTTTTTTTTTCATGGTCGTAGGTTGGGAAGGGCTTGTCTAAGGACGAGAATGCTCAGAAACTAGCACTGAGACATTGGCTTGAAGCGATAAGTCGACCCAGAACCTTTGCCAAATTCAATATGTATTTTCTTTTGCAAATTGTTCACGAGTCACTGAAAAGGTTTAGAATCGTTTGATTGATTCAAATCTTCCCTGAAAACATTTGAAAAATGGAGAAAACTCGTGTTAATAATCACTCCTTGTGTTGTATGCTCTGTGGTTGCAGTGTTATCTGATCTTCCACATCAGAAAAGGTTCCTTTGGGCTTTTGGCATTTTTTCTCTATAGTTTCTGAGTATGCTCTGTGGTTGCGGCTTTTGTTCGATCTTCCACATCATAAAAGATTCTATTAAGATATTGACATTCGCGTTGGTAATTTATTTGTTGTAAAAAAAAAAAAGATCCGAATCACAATCAGTGCACCATCAACCTCCTACACCGAAAAGTTCTCATGAGTCCCGATGGTGACTAATACCCAGGTGATGTGGAGGGAATTTGATGGCACCCGATAACTTTTGGCATGTGGCGGTGTGAGGTGCGGGATGTTCTTTTCCAACGGGAGCTTGATGTTGCAGCAGAAAGCATGCCGAGGAAGATGTTGATGAAAAGATTGAATGAGAATCAATTGTTTAGCATGTCGTGATTCGATTGTGTCTCTCGAGGAAATTTGAAATATCAGGTTTATGAGAGAGGCGTCTGCGGCTGAAGTTATTGGAATTAGATGGAGGAACAAGTTCATGAAGAAGAACACGAGGAGAACAAGCTCATCACGAAGAGCGAAGTTGTATCGCTTCGATTATAAACCCAGTACCACTATGAATGATCACATCACTATATTTGATTCTTTAGTAAATGATTTGTGAATTTAGATGAGAAAGTAAGTGATGTTGATAAGGCTTTGATATTGTTAGCTTCCCTTACTAATTCGAGACCATTGGTTAGGATTAAATACTGCGACCATCTCACCTACATGTTCGGTGGTCAATGGTATTAGGTTGAATCTTCCTCTTGTAAATTCAACCATATATCAATCCAAACTGTGGTTGCATTGAAATGTGCATATTGTAATTGAATGCAGTACCCGATAAAACATTCCTTAATTAATGGAAATTAATCATGTTAATTTCCATTACATTTCTCAAATACATTTATTAAAATAAACAATAAAGACTCCTTATTCCCACATCAAGCGGCAGGGAGGAACGAATTTATCAAAATATAGGCCATACATATATTCACTTAATAGGTATGCGGATTGATAGGTAGGCTTAAACAGCAGCAGGCAGTCCCATAGCACGCTCTTTGCCGCGTTAAGTTGGTTTTGTAAGATCTGAATGTCACGCTGGTATAGTACTTGGCTTGTACTTTTGGATGGATACTTCCATTGGGAAGAAACCACCATCTTGATTTCAAAGAAATTTATTCAAGGGCCACACTCTATCAAATTGTAGACTGTATGTGAAGTTCTCTTTGTCTATTCCATCAATCACGTCTTTGATAATTCACTGTGGTTTCACATAAAATACCCAGTGTCTCTTTGGTTAAGCATTTTGAAGTGTAGTTACTTTTCTTGTATTAAATGCTAAAAACTTAGAATATATATTAATTGCCAAAAAACCCACTTAAGGAATTGGTAATTAGTGATTTCATGAGTCGTGTAATTAAAAGGTTTTTATATAGTATTGTTGTCGGCAGATACGACACAAAGTTATAAATAATAAATTCAAACCTGACCCGATTAATGTGGGCAACACGTCGACACGTGAAATATATATATATATATAGATATATATATAAGGTTAATCATGTGGATTGATATGAATATAACCCGTTTATTAAACGGGTTATGTGGGTCAACACGAATCCGATCAAAACACGATTATACTCAATCCAATCCCGTAAAAATTATGTTGAGTTCATGTTGTGCTAATGTATCGTGTCAAATTTTGTCGAGGCCCTATTGATAATCTGAAACAATAGCCTGCTAGTCATGTTCTCGGAATTGTTATAGAAAACAAGTTTTAGAATCACGAAAAACACAAAAAGATGCTACATGAAAAAAGGGGTTTTGGAAACACGAAGAACACAAACAAAATATTAAGAGGAGCCCCTTTTTACCAAACAAGTTTTGAGTGTTCTCGGAACAAAAAACTGTTGAAAATAGGAACCAAACATTGACTATATAAAATAGAGAGATCAACCTTCTCAAGTAACCTTCTTGATTGATCCGGGGCCCATAGGTCTCCTTGATGATGTCAGCGGACATGGTAGCATGGAAGGATCTTGGGAATAAGGTTCTGGGAGTCAATTTGAAAGTTGAAGAGAGTGATCTCATGCTCATCGGTGATAACACCCATGATGATGCTAGAGTTAATTTGAGAGGATAGATCAAAGGAGGAGGAGGATGGTGCTTTGCAAAGGGATGATTAATTTGGTGTGGGCGATGTTACACTTTACAGGGGTGATGTGGTGCGTTAAGATCAGCAAAATCCGGTTCTTTAAGGATATTATTTTTATTTCCAATTATTATTTTTAAATATTATTTTATTTTTTTATCATTGTTTTAAAATATTATTTTATTTCTTATTATTATTTTAAAATATTATTTTATTTGATATTATTGTTTGAAATATTATTTTATTTCTTATTATGCATGTATTATGACTAGGGTATAAATAAATGTTTTAGAGTTTGTTTTGAGGACTTTTATCACTTTTATTGATTTATAAAAAAAAAATCAAAGCTTTTGCTTTAATTATTCTGGTTTAGAGAATTGGTTTTTGGATTGAGGCGTATTTATTCTTGTTGATCAATCGTGTGTTGATCAATCCCCGTTACATGCTGTGTCAGTTTATATTAGAGCAAGTTTCTTCCAATCGATGACTATGCGGGTGTTAAGTGATGACAACCAATCGAGATGGTGAAGATAGAGTTGCGGGCTACTTGAAGATCGATTAATGAGTAAGCGATAATCAATCTGAATTTAACTCAACAATTGGAAACAATGCAAGCCCAATTGCATATGTTGTTGAGGATTAATGGATAGGGCGTATGAATGATGAAGAATTGGCCTTTCTAGACTATTTTTAGTCCCATTCTAAATATCTGAAATAAAAAGACTAGTTGTAGGATTTGATAACACCTCATATGAGGAGGATGACTTGGTGAATTTGCAGTCACGTGGTAGACAAAGAGGTGGGAAGACAAGTAAGTATGACCTCTGAGGAGGAGACGATGAATACAAACTAAAGTTAGATATTCCTAATTTCAGTAATAATCTTGATATTGATGAGTTTTAGATTGGTTGATTAAAGTAGATAGGTTCTTTGAATATATCGAGTTGAGGATAGAAATGTTAAATTTGTTGCTTAGAGGTTAGAAGGAGGAGCATTAGTATGGTGGGATAGATTGAGAGAGATGAGGATGAGAGAGGGGTGTGGTTCGATTCAAACATGGTGTAAGATGAAACAACTATTATGAGGTTGATTTTCGTCTTCGGACTATAAACAATATATTTTTGATGCTAATTAGAGATGTACACAGGGTAGTAGAATTATGAATGAATATATTGCTGAATTTTTTAGATTGACAAAGAGGAATAAGTTATCAGAAAGTGAGAACCAACATGTAGTGAGATATTTCAATGGGTTGAAGCAGACTAATAGACATAAAATTGGGGTGCAGATGGTTTTCAATGTGCAAGAGGCTAGAAATTTGGCCATGAAAGTTAAGTTACTGTTTAAAGACAAGCTTCGTAGTACTAATTTAGCCAGAATATATGGAGGGGTGGACAATAAGACTCCAAGTGACAAGGGAAAAACACATTTAGCCGTGTTCGATATTGTGGAGACTATCAATGTTGGTGTAGGAAAAGGGAAAAGTGTAGCAATGGAAGGTAAGAGTAATACTTTTGAGCCTGCCAAAAACAATAACACTTATGCAAGACCTTTCAAATATTAAAGTGCTATATATGTGGAAAGAGTACGACTATCGTTCAATGGATATTGCTAAATGGAAGGCAATGAATGTAGTGGAAAGGACAATGATGTAGAGGATGGGGTGTGCATACTTGATGGAAATAATGGTAGGAATATGAGCAGGAAGAGTACACTTGTGTGTGGTGAGGAAACTCGTGTTATCTTGGAAGTGTGGTGATCGGACTCGGCCATAAACACTAGGTGTCTTGTGCAAGGAGTTCGTGTGATCTTATTGATAGTAGGAGTCAAGAGAACATAATAAGTAAATATGTGTTAGGCTCTTTAGCTAGGTGCACAATACGAGGGAGTTTGTGTGATCTTATTATTGATAATGGGAGTAACGAGAACATAATAAGTAAAGATGTTTAGAGGCTACAGTTAGAGACGAAAACTCACCCGACCCATACTGTTAATTGGATTAAGAAAGTTGATGGTATTGGTGAATGAGCGTTGTAAGGTGTCATTATCTATTGGTAAGTATAATGATGAGATGTACTACGATGTGATAGATATGGATGCTTGCCATATTTTGTTTGGGTGTCCTTGAAATTACGAAGTGGATGTTAAACGGGCGTAGGTAATTTGTTTTAATTAGAGAAAGAGGGAATAACATATACACTAGGAAGAACCAACCTAAGGTTTTACAAGCGGAGGGAAGAAACTTTCTAACTATTGTGGATGACCCATCTTCACTTATGAGACCCCAGAAGTGCATTTGAGCGATAGGTTTAAATTTTTTTGAAAATTGTAGTTACCAATGTCATAATTTTAACTTTGACATAAAGAAACTGTATAGTTGATGACTATGATTTTAACTTTTTGAAAATGTTTAAAACCGTAGTCACCAACTCACAATTTTGATGATATGGAAAAAAGGCTGGATTTGGGCATTATTTTGAAATCAGTGTTAATTAATTTTGAGATTTTTTTGAAAGATTATTTTAGATTTTTTGCTTGCTTACATCACAAAGTTTCGAAGAAAATGACCACAGTTGGCTTGTTTCTTATTATATAATAATCTTGCAATTGAAAATGAAAATTCATCCTCTCCAACTATATTTGACTTGCCCATTGCCATACTTCCCGGACCAGAATTGCGGTAAGATGACTTCCTAAATGTTCCTTTCATATTTCACTTTTAATTGTTTATACAGCATCCATTATCACTAAGGAGGTTCGATCATTTTAGTAATTTAATTAGTAGAGCCAATATTGTTAACTAAATTTAAAATTGTATTAATTTCCTTTCTTTTATTTATTTGAAATAGGGGAAAGTTTAAACATCCTTCCATTTCAGCATATTACTGATAAGTAAAGCGATCCCGTATTTGCGGTAACCTATATATTGATTTTGTCTTCATCAGGCAGGTTTGAAAAAAAAATTGATGTCTTAATTTCGAAAAATTAAATCGACTTATAGAAACCATATTTTCTAAACAAGCTAAGTTCAAAGATTTATTCAGTTTTGTCTTCATCATATTTGGTGTATTTTAATCAAATACAACGTGCGGCCTTCATTATCTTGCACTCGAATTTATTTATTCGGTTTAAACCTCTTTTTCATTTTTCTCAAAAATTTATTTCCTTCCATTATTCCTTTCTATTTTCCTTTTATTTTGCCTAGTTCTTCCCCAAAAAAACATATGGATAAGTCATTACTCCCTCAGCATATTTCTTAATGTGATTTAGTAGAAAAGAACGCACCAACCGATTATTGATGGATGCAGTACTTCCAATTTTATGAAATATTAAACTAAAAAAAAAGGACTCACTATTGACAAAAATATCTTTCAATCTATTCAATCAAAAGACCCTTTGAAACATGAATTTCGAAAATCCAACCCTTAAATAATTTTTTGATCACATTTTGACAAAAATACAGTTATTGTTTTCTTTTAAAAATAATTTTTTTTAATAAGATACATGTAAATAACTAAAGGCAAGATTTTAGATCTATAATGATATATTTTTCTAAGAAAAAAAAGAAAGCGTTTGGATTTGGAGATTTTGGATTATTTGGTGTATTTTAATCAAATATTTAATTTTTATTTGAAAGGTTTTCCAATATGCAAATACCAAGTACTTGGCCTTCATTATCTTGCCTCAAATTTTGATCTTCCATTTATTATCATCTTGGAGTCATTGCGGCTAGCCTTCCATTTTTGAACAAGTCAAGGCTTAGTTGTTGAAAAATAGAAGGCAGCAGGGAATATATATAGAAGATTACATTTTAACATTCGGAATTTGTTTTACACCGGTTTAAATTGAGGGATCATCATTTTGTTTAACTACACATTTGAGCCCCGGGATTATGCCATTTCATGAATCATAATATTATACAATCTTTACTCACAAGGTGTCCTGACTACAAATTTATATATCTTAATCAAAAGTAACTTGGATGCCTACCCGGTGACAATGTTAAATTTGTATTTTGTTTTTTTAGTCACACCATGAGACATCTTAAAAGCGGGTTCATGCATACAATACGAAAGCCATATTTAAACATATCACATTAATCTTTAAAGCGAGTTGGATGGACCACGAGATGGTAAAAACTCTATCCTGAAACACGATTGTAGTCGGGGCTTGAACTTGAGATCAACGATTAAGATAGAAGAGACTCGACCATCTCACTTACATGTGTTCGTGATAGTGACAATGTTTAATTATAATCTAAAGAAAATATTCATTTCATATGCGGCATTCCACGTGTTGTTTATCAGTAAATGCTGCTTGAAAGTAGGATATAAGTTTCTAATTTGGTTGATAATAAGATCCACACAATTGTTTTTGTTTTATCATTTTGCCTTACTTTTTGTATTTTCCTTTGTCACGAAAAAAGCAAAAAGAAGGAAAAGAAAAGGAATTAGACTACCACTTGGAAAATTAACGGTAGTTCCCACACGGAACCTTCCTTAAGCAACCCGGAGAAACCTTCACGGAGAAAACCTTAGTCCGTTCCATACATAAATAACACCCGTTAGTGCATCTCTCCTCACCTCTGACCCATTCTCTCTTCAAATTCTTCATATTTTGATCCTTAATCTTTCAAACTCTAAGATCAATCATGGGTGTTTTTACTTATGAGATGGGGTGGCTTGTTCAATTCCCACGACCCGAGATGTTCAAGGCTGCTATTTATCTTGATTAATGACCTCATTCCACAAGATAATGCCTCGAGGGCATCAGTGCGGGAAATCCTTGAGAAGGTTAGTTATTGTACTTTCTATTATAATCATATATATATATATATATATATATATAAGACTTTAGTTGCACACCCGACAATCCTCCTCTTAAAGCAAAGTTCATCGAACCTCCTCTCGAGCCGTGATTTTTTCCTTCAGCTGCGTTTAGGCGAGCCTTATGTGAAACACCATCACATTAGAGTTATGCATCATTTTGTTCAGCTTCCATCCACATTGTTAAGCTTGAGATTCGGCTCACGATACCACTTGTTATGAAACCTCCTTAGACCCATCCACATCGGTATGATGTAATTCATGCTTATATACTTTCAGCATTATCATTCATAGATGTGAGACATTCACGAGACTTTTGTTACACACCAAACATATATATATATATATATATATATATATATATATGAGAACAAAATTATAGACTAATTAATGTTCTCTTTTCTTTTCTGGTTCTGCGGGGCTTGAGATTCGAAGCATGACCACCTTGAGAGTTGATCACGATAAATGAGAACTTCACAATCAACTACAGGTGATCGACGGAGATGTCACGAGGCGGTGGCATTTAATTCGATTTCTCCATGAGCTCAAAGTTGTGGCTTCTCCGGATGGAGGATGCATCTATAAGAAAACAGGAAATACCACACGGGGGCGATGCCAGTCTGTGAAGACACATTAAGAAGTGCGAAAGAAGGGTCTCGCATTGTTCAAGGCTATTGACCTACGTCTCGACACATCTTTGATGAATATTAAGCAAAATATTCTTTATTTTTAGTACTAATATTGAGGCGTAGTTTAGAGAGACTAATATTAATAGTCAAAGATTCTTTATTGTAATTCTTTCTATTACTATTATATTATTTCCTAGTTTAGAATTTCTACATTGGCGAAATAACTTAATTATAGGAATAGCTTGATTGTAGGATCTAATATCTCTATAAATATGTACATGTAAAGATCTGATTTATTATGAATAAAAAAATATTCTTCTACGTTGGACTTAATCGATTCATTTCTATCCAGTGCTATGGTGGGTAAAGATCCTTGCAGTGAGAGCTTAGCGTGGGATGCAGAACCGGCCCAGCACTTCTTGTATCGCCATTGGGGTTTGCCATTGATTTCATCTGTAGCGTAGCGAGTATCCTCCATTAAAGGCCTTGGAGAGGAGGAGCATACTTGGAGGGTTTACCTTGCTTTGATTGATTCTGTGAGATTCATGTAGTTGGGTTTGTTCATATGATTCTCCTCTACAATCTCCATGGGTTGGTAGACTAAAGGACATACACAACTTAGATTCAATCAATTCAATACAACAAGCTTCAGTTCCACCGGCTCACCACAGTCATTATACAAATCAAGCTCTTTCAATTATTTGATAAACTAAACTCTTTCTCATGTTTAATTTCCAATGTGAAAAATATAAAAAGAAAATCAAATATAATCATAATTTGATATATATTTAAATTTCATATTCTTTATATAATAGAGATAAACTTAAATAAAATAAGCTTGAATAAATATATATAATTAATTTATTAAGTTTAAAACTATTTTTATTTTCTATAAATTTTATTTCCTTCCACTTTTTCTCTATATTTTCTTTTTTTACTACTTTCAGATATAGGTGGCGATTAAGTTAATACTTGGTGGTAGGTTGAGCCAACATTGGCCAGGAACCCGAATCGGCAATGAAGTGGCCTTGTTTTTAGGCTAAAATATATGGCAGGCCAGCCTGAAAATCTAAGCGGGTTGGGCCAAATTGCCTTATAAAGGCAAAATTTTGAGCGGACGGACCCGACGAGGCCTAATTTGGCACGGTTTTGGGTCAATGGGTGTGGCCCGACCCTAATTACGAGGTAGGCGGGCCTTCGTGGGCGAGCCAAAATTTCCACCTCACTTTACGAGGTCTATAGAGAACTAACTTTGTATAAGCATTGTAAAATGTGAAGATTCTTGGGTTCGGAAAAGGCAATATGTATATTGTTGACGTGGTTCATTGGTATAAAGGCGAAAAATAAATATATTATGGAGGCAAGGCGAAAAATGACTATCATACTGAATGAAAAAAAAAAAGAAAACGAGTTCAAATACATATAATGTCAGATTTGTAGAAATTAAGGAAGCAGATGATTAACTCTTGAAATCAATACACGATTCATTCACCAAATCAAACATGGAAAACAAGTTCATATCTCTATTTTGTGGCCACATTAATGAGCATTGTAAGCAAAGTATATAAAATCCATAATCGAAACCAAAACTATATACCCAAAAACCTGGCGGTTCACTCCAGCGGCGCCGATTCGGTGATTTTTTTTTAGGTATATAATCAGACAACAAGGAGTTGCCCATTTGATCAATTCGGTCAGGCAGAGATGAATTTTGGACTTAATCCGTTTCATTCTATCCAATTGCTCCAGGTGGGTAAAGATCCTTGCGAGCATAGCGATGGGAGTATAAGAACAGCCGCAGAAACTTTGTTACATTGCGATATTTGATTAATAGTCGAGATTATCTATTGTAATTCTTTCCTATTACTATTATATTTATTTCCTAGTTTAGAGATATTTGTGCGATTTAGAGATGCTTAATTATAGGAATAAGCAGTTATGGATCTCTAATATCTACATAAATAATATGCGTAGTAAAGAAAATGGTTATTATGAATAAAATATTCTTTTCTATCTTACGAGTTGGTATCAAAGCCCACGAAACCTAAATCATTCTTCTTTGAATCAGCAAACCATGAGCAAGTCGATTACGAAAGCGATACATCACCAAATCTACCCCATCGTATTCAACATAGAGGGTTCCTCATTATTCAAATTGTATTGAATGAGACCAACTATGATACGCTGGTCTCAGTATTAGAGATTCAATTCTTTGAAGAAAACTCTCATCCATTAAGTGGCACATCGCCCAGCCACCTAAGGAAGATGAAGGTTATGAAAAGTAGTATTCAGATAATCGAGAAGGTTAAAGATCGTTGTTGATGTCTATGTCCCCGGAGATTATGAGCGATATTCGCTTACCACCGCCACAGATATTTGGAAGCTGTCTAAAAGCCTTTTATGATGGAGCAAATAGATAGCCAGGTACACCTTGAACCAGAGGCTTTCTTTGCAAAACAAAATGGCAAACCACTCTCTATATATTATGGAGAAGCGGTAGAAATCTTCGAGTGACTTGGATAATCGTGATAAGGTGGTCATGGTGGATGAGACAAATGTGCATCCTATCAAAGAATTTAGCCCCAGCGACAAAGGGTGCATATCTTTCTCTTTGGATTAGGGTGATTTTGAAGCGAAGTGCGCGGCAAAATCTTGAGGAAGGATCCCTGCCTTGAATTAGAAGAGTGTTATGCACTAGTTCGTCATGAAGATGTTCGGCGGGAGTGATGTACGGACAAGGAAAGTGCGAAGCTTTAGCCATGGTATTTCGGAACGGTCCCAATAAAAAGCGGTCTCCTCAGCCAACCGAGACTAAAAAGGTAAGATCCATCCTAAGGCGCTAATGGTGGAGACAAATCATCATACAAATGCACTCACTTGTGATGTGGTGAAACAAAAGTCGATGCTATGGAACTTGCGGGATATCCATAATGGTTGGGATCACCAAGCGTGATTCTTGGAAGAAGAATTACAAGAAGGCCTCGCTGCTGCTGATTGTTGGAAACAAGGCGAGAGGATGATAGCGTTGAAAGTCCTCGGCATTAGCGCGGCCGAGGTGTGTTAGTAAGGTTTTAAATATTTATACACTTGTTCTAATAGTGCATGGATAATTGATTCGGAGTCTTACGAGATCATATGACATTTAATTCTAAGACAAGTTTCACCTCTTAAATCTTCCTCACGACGTTTGTTTCCAACGCGATGGTACCTCAATTCGATTATTGGGAAGGATCCTTGTCCTCACTAACACCTTGAATTCAGTTACTGTTTTGGTTATTTCCTCTTTGAACTATAATCTTTTTGTCCCGGTTTACAATAACCTTTGCCTTATTCCGTGTTATCATTTTTTAGCCTGAATATTGTGTATTTAAGGACATCCGGACAAGGCAAGCGATTGGTTGTGGTGTTAGAGGCGAGGAAGCTATATTACTTGGACAGTGCAAAAGTTAAGATGAGTTGCGTGACTTTAGGGTGGGGGTTCGGAAAAAAAAAAGGAAATACGAGATATGGTTATGGCATCGGCGTATGGGGCATGCTTCTTTTGGTTACATGAAGAAATTATTTCCTGGTTTATTTGCAAACTTTGATGTACCTAGTTTCGATGTGATGTTTGTGAACGCAAGCCATCATGTTCGTTTCCATTAACTTTGAACAAAGTCCGGTTCCTTTTATGATCATACATTCTGTTTGGGGCCATCTAAATTTGCTACTTTGGATGGATCACATTGGTTTGTTACTTTATTGATGATTGTACGGGATGACTTGGGTATGTTTGATGAAGTCAAAGTGAAGTAAACTTGTTATTTCAAAATTTTCATAAAATGGTTTGTAGTCAGTACAATGCACAGGTTCAAGTTCTGCGCAGTGACAATGGAGGTGAATATTTGAGTTTTGAATTGAAGCGGTATTTGGAAGCCCATGAAATCATTCATCAAACTACTTGTTCCGATACACCCCAACAGAATGGGGTGGCGGAGCGGAAAAATCATCACTTGTTGGAGGTTGTCCGTGCTTCATTGATAGAAGCACATATGCCTTTATCTATTAAGGGACACGCACTTGCAACTGCGGCGTATTTGATCAAGGGTACCTTCAAACACTATTGATTTCCGGACACCATCGGGCTCTCATTGAAGCAATTGTTGTATTCGGTCAAACTTACCACCTCATGTCTTTGGGTATTGTAGCATTTGTACATCTTCATAAGCGTCAGTATGACGAGTTGACACCTCGAGCGATGCGATGTGTCTTTTAGGGTATCTTTGTATCGAAAGGAATTATGATGCGATTGATGAGTCTAAAACTCATTTTGATTTTAATCCATTTTTCTGAGTTTATTACAAGTTAATTGTTGATTCATATCTGAAGCACAGGTAATTTGTTCAAAATTTATGTTGATCACTTTGCCCTTATTGTGTATGTTGATGGCATGGTGGTTTCGGGGAAATGACCTTGATGGAAGGAAGGCTGCAAAAGTTACTTGTCGGCGAATTCAAAATGAAAGACACCGATCACTTGAAGTATTTTCTTGGGATCGAAGTTCTCGATCGATAAAGAGTTTTCTTGTCTCGAAAATATGCTTTAGATTTGTTGTAGGAAACTAGTATGTCAGCATGTCAACTAGCTGATACACCAGTAGAAGAAGGATTGAAGTTATGTGTTGAGACTAATCAGGTGCCTGTTGATAAAGGGAGATATCAAAGGGTCGTTGGAAGATTGATGTACTTAGCCCACACTAGGCCAGATCTTGCCTATGCATTGAGTATTGTTAGCCATTTTATGCATAATCTTGGAGAATAACATATGAATCTGATTATCGCATTTTAAAGTATCGAAGTCCGCTCTTGGAAAGGGCATTTTGTTCATTGTCAAAGTGTGGATGCATATAGTGATGTTGACTGGGTTGGAGCAATAGATGACAGACGATCTACTTCGGGATATTTCACCTTTGTAGGTGGTAATCTCGTTACATGGAGAAGCAAGAAGCAGAATGTTGTTGCACGTTCTAAGCACGGAAGGCTGAATTTAAGGGTATGACACTTGGAATATGGCCAGGCATTATGGCTAAGACTTCTATTGATGGATTTGGGCTATCTTGCATAGGCAACAGGTCGGCTTTATTGATAATAAGCGACATGTGATGGCTGCCGAAATCCGGTACAACATGATCGTACAAAGCATCCGGAGGTAGACAGATTCTTCATTAAGGAGAAATTGGATTGAGAAATTGAGTTGCCTAAGATTCGATCAGAAGATCAATTGGTTGATATCCTCACCAAAAGTTGTTTCAAGTCGAGTGTTCTCAAAGTTTTTTTGGGCAGAATTTAGGCATGTGTGACATATGCATAACTTGAGAAGTGTTGTTGCGATATTGGATTAATAGTCAAAGATTCTTTGTGTAATTCTTTCCTATTACTATTGTATTATTTCCAAGTTTAGAGAGATTTCTCTGTTAGGCAAATAGCAATTATAGGAATAACAGTTGTAGGATCTCCCAATATCTACATAAATATGTACATGTAAAGAATCTTGATTTATTATGAATAAAAAATTCTTCTACGTTGGACTTAATCCGATTCATTCTATCGATTGCTATGGTGGGTAAAGATCCTTGCGAGCTTAGCGATGGGAATTATAGTAAAACCAGCCTTTGCTTCTTGTATCGCCATTAGAGATTTCCTTTGATTTCATCTGTACCTGTAACCGAGTATCCTCCATTAAAGGCCTTGGAGAAGGAGGAGGAGCATACTTGGAGGGTTTTGTAGCTTTTGATTGGTCTGTGAGATTCATGTAGTTGGGTTTGTTCATGATTCTCCTACACAATCTCCATGGGCTGTGTTGGTAGACTAAAGGACATACACAACGATTCAATCAGTTCATGCAACGAAGCAGTTCACGACTCTACCAAATCCATTATACAAATCAAACTATTTCAATTATTTGATAAACAAAGCTAAACCACAATACATGGCTTGGATTGTGAAAGACTGGAAATTAACACAGAATTATTCAACGAGTGGTTTGAGATTTTTTATTAAGAGGAGGAGGAGTGATTACAATGAACTATTGCGGGCAATAATCATTGGCCAAAGTGACAATTGATCTTGCCAGCACCAAGGGCGTATTCATACAACTTTCAATTTCGAGTGAGCATAGAGTGCATGTTGATACATTTGAATTCACATGGTCGAGACTATCAATCCATGATTTTGTGCGTAATTATTGTCCCTTTCTATCTCCTTGTCTCTCTTCACCGCCCAGTCTTTCCAAATTCCTTGAATTATTCCTTATAAATATATTTGAACCCCTCGCCTTCTTCAACATATTGGCTTCCATCCATTCCTCTCTTTTCTAGAATGAAAGCACTTGCTCTTCATCTCTCTTTTCGATTGCTCATTTCATGGGGACTTTATTGTTGTGTTCAGCCTTTTCATTAAGCCTCTTTCTCTCCTTTCCATTTCTTCTTTCCATTCCTCATCCCTCTGTTTGGTATTTGTTCCCCCTTGTTGTTCCTTTCTTACGAGTCGACCTCAGGAAACTCCTCTCTTTTCTTACGATGTAGCTCCCATCTCTTTCTATCTCTTCCATTTCTGCCACATTAGTTCTGACATCTCCATATATGATTGTTTCCAAAACCATAACAAAGAAAACAAGTTTGACAACAAAAAAGGGCAGAAAATGTGATGCTTCTAGAAAATATGATTAGCCTTGTTCTGAATATGGGCAATAGTTTGTTCTTGAATCTTTGGAGCGATAAAGAAGAGATCTCGGACTGAAAACAAAACAGTTTTGGTAATGGTTTCCAAAACCATATGATGAAAATAAGTTTGACAAAAAAAAAAAAAAAAAAGAAAATGTGATGCTTCTAGAAAGTATGATTTGCTTGTTCTCAAATAAGAGCGTGATTTGTTCTTGAGTCTTGAAAGCGAGAAGAAGAGATCTCGAAACCAAAACAAGTTTCGACTGACAAAAAAAAGCGAGAAAAATGTGATGCTAGAAACTATGATTTCTTTGTTCTCAAATATTGGCAATGATTTGTTCTTGAGTGCTGAAAGGAAGAAGAGATCTCAAGCCGAAACAAGTTTTACGACCAAAAAAAAAAAAAAAAGAAAGCGAAAATGTGATGCTTAAAAACTATGATGTGCTTGTTCTGAATATGGGCAATGATAATATATTTATTTTTCGGTCTTTGCTACGATGAACTATCTTGAACAATATAGATATTGTCTTTTCAGAACCAGAATCTTCTGATTTTGGTATATACAAAAGTTATGCTCGGTTTAGAACTCAAAAGTAGAGGTGGAAATTTTGGCTCGACCCAATGGGCTAGCCTGGCCCACCGGAACTAGTGCAGTCCGTTAATTTGTGACCTGTCGAGGCCAAATTAGGCCTTGCTGGGTCAATCACCAAAATTTTGCCTTTATAAGGCAATTTGGCCCGACCAGCAGGATTTTGTGGGTGGTAGCTGCTATATTTTAGGCTGAAAAAACAAGGGCAATTTTGGCCAAGCTCGATTCGGTTCGTGATGTTGGCTAAACCCGACTCATTACACACATTATACCTATATCGGAAGTAGTAAAAAAATATATAGAGAAAAGTGGAAATAAAAGTTATAGAAAAATAAAAAATAGGTTTAAACAATAAATTAATTATATATATTTGTTAAGCTTATTTTATTTGTTTATGTAGTATATAAGAATAAGAAATTTAAAATATAGTAAAATTATGATTATATTTGATTTCTTTTATATTTTTCACATTGAGTGCGCTTGAGAAGAATTATTTTCTTAGTTTTTTCTTTCCTTATTATTTTCGGGTTCCAGACGAGAAAGATTGATACATGGTATTATAAACTTTTACATTTTGAAATAGAATATCACGTAATCCCGTCCAAATATAACATTCTATTTGTATTCTACATAATCGACAAATTGTAAGATCAAATATATAACGGGATAATAGTTTAAGGGACAAATTCAAAACTTATTTACCAAAACTAACATTTTTTTAAATCTAAAGGATGTACAAAAAAGATAGCATTTCGAGAAAAAATTCCCGGCTAAGGATATGGTTATAATTCGAGGTGTAATCGAGTCGAACTAATTGATGGTGTAAACACAAACTCAATTAGATAAAAAACTCAAAGCTCTTACTAGACTCAAACTCAATCAAACTTTTTTTTTTTTCCATATGTTTGGGACTCGCTCAGGAAATGATTCGAGTTACTCAAGCTCGGCTTCCAGCCAAAGCTTCGAATCAATTAAAAATTAATTATCAATCATACTCATTCGTTTGGAAATCGGCTCAAGTTCGACTCAATTAATAAAGCAAGCTCAGACAAACTAACAAGCATCTCGGGTGGGTATTGTGATACTTTCGAACTAGGCTAGACAAACTACTGAGCCCATCTCGAGAAATAAGGTCAGAATTTGGGCATTCTAACAGTCAAGTTCGAGTGGCTTTACTTATTTTACACCCCTAGTTATAATTTGATGGATGAGAGAGAATGCCCGTTATCATGTGTAGGGATTTATCTTTGCACTTTCAGGGCATTTAATTCAGTGACATTTTCTAGATGACTCTTGCAAGAGATTAGTTTTACAAATAACTTTTGGATTTGTCTATTTTAAACCAACTTCCATAGACAAGACCGAGTTTCACAAATAAAGCTCATATTAAGAACACAAAAGAAAATGTGTGTATGAGATAATTCCGATATCATGCTTGAAAAAAGAAGCGCTATGAGATGTGGAACATATGTAACATCAGTAGAATGTTATGTTTTACATTAAGGTGATTGTAATTTTATTTATTAAAATTTATAAATGCTATATATATATGGACTTATCTTTGCGTATTTACAACCATCATGATTTATTAAGGTCCAAAGCATATGAAATCTACAGTGTTGAATTCAATGACACAATAATAAAATATGAAAAAAGAAAAAAACACCATATTTACATAGAAAACCCTTAGTGGAAAAATATAGACAAAGGAGAAAACTTCACTATGAATAAGAATAATTACAAATTACAGCTGGAATAAATAACCTAGTATATATGTTGATATGATAAAATACTCGAACAATATGTATGTAGCGAAAGAAGAAAGGCAAGTTTCAGCACTCGTGAGAGAATTACCCTGAGCGGAACAGTCGCCAGTGGAGTTAAGGTATGCTTCATACGATCGGTCATGGCCATTAATCATCATCCAAACACACCTTTAACGTTATTTTCGAGCAATTTGGTCAGGCAATATGGCCATACGATGGCCTTATCGCAACCAGAGGAGAACTGCAGTTCATCGACTTCCTGAGTAGAGAGGCACTATATGAACTGACCAATGTAAAGGTAAATTCCATATATGCCCCCAGCATCATATTTTCTACTTTTTTTTTCTTTTTTTTTTTGTCAAGCTTGTTTTATTGTTTTTGTTTGGAAACAATTACCAAACTTATTTTGAGTTTGAGATCTCTTCTCTTTACTTTCGATTACTCAAGAATAATCATTGCGCTTGTTGAGAACAAAGAAAATCATATTTTCTAGAAGCATATATATTTTAACTTTTTGTTGTCAAACTTATTTTGTTAACAATTACCAAACTTGTTTTGAGTTTGAGATCATCTCATCTCTCTTGCTTTCGGCATTCGAGAACAAATGTTCCATATATATACTCATCATTAGGTTGTTTCGTTTGCGAGAGATGTACGATGAGCGATGTGATCAACGCTCAAAATGACTCTCGAAGCATGACTTGTGAAACCAGGAATATTGTGTTTTTCCTTTGAAAATGGCGAATCGGTGAATTCTTGTCGGGACGGTACAAACAAAACCCTAGATTTTCTCTAGATGGCCAAGCAGTTACTTCATTAGAATCATCTCGAAATCTAGTAGACCAGTAAACTTCGTCGAATTCGAGCGTTGTTGCATGTATTTCGAGGCGAGCGAGCCAATCAGGGGTGACCACGTTAACATACGAGTGCATAGCACATAGCACAAGGATTTAGAACGCAGCACCTCGTGGCCAAAGTGTCATACTCCTAGAATGCGTGCAAATTGAGTGGAAGTAGTTGGTGCATGGCTTGGCATGGGTGACACTTGCGCGGCTTGTACCATGTGTCAAGCACCATGAGTGTCTTGTGTAGTAGAGAAATCAGAACTGAAGGGGTTCTTCCGTGGTTAGATCAGTCCTAGAGAGGAAGAGGGAAAATCATAGAGAGAAGAGAAGGAAAGCAAAGGAAACCAGAAAAAAGGAAGAAAGGAAGGAGGAAGGAGCTGCAAATCCTCCATTGTTGCTGGTTGGAGGACCCAAATTTGATCCCACCTACAAGAGGTGAGGATCTTTCCTCTTTTAATTCTTTCATGTTTGGGGCCATGGAAATGGCATTTGGGTTGAGTTTGCTGTGATTGTTTGATAAGATAACATGCTGAATTTGTGATGTTGTCCATGCTGAATTTCTGGGTTTTAAGACTGAATTTGTGATGTGTACTGCTGAATTTCTGGGTTTGAAGACTGAATTTGTGATGTTGTACATGCTGTTTTTTTGTTTTAGGACTGAAAACTCAGTTTGGGTGTATTATTGTATGCATGACTAACAGCTGCAGAATGTTCTGGGTTTTTAGACTGGAAAATCCAATTTGGTGTATTATTGTATGAATATGGCCTGCAGAATTTCCTGGGCTTTCATGCATGACTAACATGTAGAATCTTTTGGGTTTTTAGATCAAAGAAAACTCAGTTTGGGGTATTATTGTATGCATGAAAAACATACAGGCCTGCAGGCTTCCATACATATTAACATGCAGAATGTTTTAGATTTTTAGTTCGAAAACTCAGTTTGGTGTATTATTGTATGCATGACTAACATGCAGAATATTTCTGGTTTTAGACTGAAGAAATTTGGTGTATTATTGTATGCATGAAAAACATGCCGGAATTTCTGGGCTTTCATGCACTGACTAACATGTTGAATCTTTGGGTTTTAGATCAAGAAAATCAGTTTGGTGTATCATTGCTTGCATGGTTAACATGCAAATTTTCTGAGTTCTTGCCCAATCAGTTTGGTCAATATCATTGCTTGCATGGTTAGCATGGGATTTTCTGGGTTTTAATACGGTTGTTTAGGCCATAACTTTTCATCGAACCTGGGTTGGGGTTGTTTCTTGGACTCTATAAAAAGTTCATGGAGTCCAGAATCTAGCCTCGCTATTTCAGTTGAAATAGGTGCTCACATCGGTGCCGAAAGAAACTGAGGTAATTGTTATCAATATGGGTGTTTCAAAGACATTGGGTTGTAATGTGTTGTGAACATGGCCACTGGCAGCATGTAGGGCTATATGATTGACATACTATGTCTCAGCTTGAGGTGTGAGTTATGGGAGTGCACTAAATAATGGTGGGAATTATGTTAATACATGCTTCAAGTGTGTTGATAGATAGGCGAATAATAGAAAAGATGTGAGTGCATCTTATGTGATGTCTTGTTGAATGTGAATATTAACATGGCGCATGTTTGTTGATGTTGGGCCCGAATATATGAAATGTTGTATGCATTAGACATGAGTGTTCATAGCACACACAAAGTGTACGGTGTAGAATGTCCATGTAGAGGTCTTCATACATTGGTCATGGGATTGAGTGCAGTGACAAAAAATTGCATTGCATTGGTGTGTGGTAACACCACATTACATGAGAGTGCGTACATGGTATTGATTTGGCACTGCGTTTGGTGTTGAATCGTGTGGGCTTAGGAATGGGACGAAGTCCAATTGAGTTCCACAGCGTTAAACGAAAATGAAAAAATGAAATGTGTCGGGCGTAGCAAGTAGGGGATAGATACCCCACTCAGGTGAAAAGCCTGAAAACCTGGTTAGACAGTAATCACTTAGGTGAAAGCCGAAAAATGTCGAAGTGTAAGAGACCCGCGGTGAGACCACAGAAAGTTATGTTGCCAGACAAGCGATTAAATAACTATCACGCAGACTACGGGTTGTAGATGAGAGTCGAGCTGACTCGTGCGATTTCCCATTGGCACTTGCATTGGGTGGTGGGTCGGAGGTTGACCCGGTACTTTGGGCATGTAGAGTGTCGTCTCATACATGCATGTAGATTTTTCATGATGGGATACTTTAGATTGGTTGTTGGTTTTCTTGAAATTTACATGTGCACCTAGGTGGGAAATAAGCCCTTATAAGTTTATCCTACGGGCGTTAGCTCACTCCGTCGTGGGACCACTGGTCTGAGGAAGGTCTGGTGACGACGCTCATAGAGCTGAATTATAGGCGGGCGAACTGTAATATGATTCTTGTTTGTTGTATATTTTACGACGAACTAGTTTTATGTAACGTATTAGAAGTGATGCGTAACCTCTTGGATCTAGAAATGTATGGTCTTGTAACCATATGGGCCAGTATGGACGATGGGCCTATTAGGTCATTTACTCATGTATGGGATCTCATGATATGAGACACACACGGAGTTTGCGAGTTGACGGTGGTCAATGGGACCCCGGGTTTTGAGTGTCACATGACTAGCTCTAAAAATACAAATGGAGTTATAAGCGAGACCAAAACCCAACATTAATTCATGAAGAGAGACGATGAACCACGATACCGTATAGAAGAAGAGGACTGAACATAGGGAAGCGGTTGTAGTGCACCTAGACTACGAGGTAGGTCCGATCGGGGTCTTGAGGGACTACCTTTGAGAGCTCAAAATCATGGCTCTTGAGCAAGTGAATCTCTCCCAGCTGATCAAGCCGGGAGGGTAGCTGGCAGCGGCGATAATATCATTCCGGCCCTTCCAGTTCCTTCACGAGTCCTATCCCCAAAATCCACTATCCCCACGACTTTACTACTTAGGCCTCCTAGCGAGAATCCTAAGCGAGCCAATTCACCAAGTTAAGGTTCTTTTGTAATTTTTTTTTTCAGGCCTTACATATTAAAAAAGAAAAAGAAAAAAAGGGTGAAGGGTTGATACCATTTCATTTAAAAAAATTTTTTTTTATTAGGCCTTATAGACAAAAGAAAAAGGGGTGAAGGGCTGATACCATTTCTTTTTTTCTTTTTTCTTTTTTTGTCGGACCATAATGTGTTTTGAGCGGATCCATATACACACAAAAAGCGCTTTTAAGACATATCATATTCAGACTAATCCCCATACTAGTCTATAGGGACCATATATAAAACGATGGTTCTAACATAGAGAACACAACTACTTTCTCGAGATTGAACTCAGACCATTGGTTAGGATTAAAAAAGAACATAAGACCTAACCATCTCACCTAAGTGATTTTTTTTTTTTCTTTTTGTAGATTAGTCTTGAAAGGTCATTAAGTGAATACATCACATAAGTCCAAATTCAATTTTAAACGTTTCTTGTTTTGAGGTCATCTTTAGACATTATGGAAGGTGCTTAGAATTTAAGAGTTGTGTTTGGTAGGGGAAAAAGTTATGGTGTGATGTATTCACTTAAATAATATTTATTAAAATAAATAATTGGTTTTTCTTAGCCCTTTATGAAAATATAAATAATTTAATAATAAAAATATCAAACCGAGCTCGAATGATTATTTTCTAATTTAAATCCTATGAACTTTTTTCTAAGAAGCGGAGTTTGAAAACAAGAGAATACAATTTTAGTATTCTCTAAAAATATGTTATTGCTCTTTGAATTTAATGTTTTTCTGTGTTCCTCAGAATAAAAAAATAATTTAAGAACCAAACGTGTTTTCTATATATATTTTTTGTTCTCCTTGTTTTTGAAAACACAAAGAACACTATTTATCTTGGTGTTCTCTGAAAATTGATATTTTTATCTCAATTTAGTGTTTTTTTTTTTTTTTTATGTGTTTTTATGTTTTGAAAAACAAACTGAAAAACAAACGTGTTTCTTGTTCTCATTGATTTTAGGAATATAGAACAGTTTTAAAAAGGGGTAACCAAAGAGTTACTAAATTTCTATCTCAAATCCCTCTTACTATTAAAGTTACGAAACATTTATTTTAAAATTTTTGGTGAGTTTGATGAGAACGGGGATAAAAGATCATTATCGATATTGCTTCTACTTTTTAAGTAATAATGAAAATTTAGAGCAGCGTCATTAAGATTAAGAGGCGGCAATAAAATAGAGTCATCTTCTGGATTACCACGGCTCCTGACCCACTTTTTTTAATTTCAAAATTCAAGCGGCTCTTTATTTCATAACCTCCTTTCTCTCCATTGTTTTGCCATTTGAAGCACCCCCATTAATCACCTCCCTTTCTCTCCATTGTTTTGCCTTCGAAAACCCCATTAATCACCCTGAAGCGATATACATGTCGGCGTGGCGTTATGTTGGGAATTATGGGCGACTCGCCTTTATCCACCCCATTATTGCCCATTGGATAACCATCCATGATGGATCTCCGATGGCTATATAACTGCCCAGGAGTTTGTATTTTAGAATGGAAGTTTCTTTTGTATTTGAAAAAGAAATTTTCCTGCTTGTTGTTTCTTTCATTTCAAAACAGGAGTGCAAAATTTCCACTCATGGGCTGTTAGAGCCAGCTAAAATCGTGATTGGGCGAGAAAAAGCTCGGATCAAAGACCGCGTGAGTTCAGTTCGAGGTTTCATTGTTTTAGTTGTTTTTTTTTTTTGTTTTTGTTTTGTTTTTTGATTTGGTTTGCTGTGCTTTAGAAAGTGGGTGGTGGAAGCGGGAAGAGAAAATGGAGGTTGTGGAGGAGTTCTTGAGTTTGAAGTTGAGAGGAAGAACGTGGCGACATCGAAGTGGAGTTCTACGGTGGCGGCTGGTGATGGATTGCTTAAGCCATTGTGGCGCCATTGCTCTAGCTATCAAAGATTCGGGGTGGTTCGTAAAGAATGGCTGGATTCTCATTCGACGACTTTCGAGGACTTCGGTAAATGGGTTTCTTTTTCTCTGTCTAGCCATATATTTTTATAATTTAGTTAATTAGTTATTTGGAGTTAATGGGGAAAATTACGGCAAGAAGAACACGGGGCCTTGAGAGCTCTGGTGAGGGCTTGAGGCCGTAGTCAGTGACCGGTCGACGGCGGTGACTCTCAGGTGCATGTAGGCACTCGTCAAGTTCAAGCCCAGGAGTCATGGCTCGGTCATGAACATCTCCTCGGAGCTTCGAATATACGGACCATCTTGAAACCTGCGATCCATAAAGCGGTAGTATTATAATGGGTGGCTAATTGAGTTCACAATTTCAAGTTTTGTTTTTGTTTTTTGTTTTTCAATTACAGTATTGGGAATTTCGGGAAGGATGGGGTGTGATGGGAGAGACCGTGGAGCAAGTAAGAACCAAATTGCAAATGAGGCAAGAAGGAGCTATCAAGAGGGAGAAACTTAATTTCCCTATTTCATCTCATAGGTATAATATGAATTGAAGCGATTTCCTATTCTAAGAGATCAATTTCTAGAATCATCATATATATTTTCTGCCTTTTTTTTTGTCAAACTTGTTTTATTGTTTTTGTTTGGAAACAATTGCGAACTTGTTTTTGTTTTGAGTTTGAGATCTCTTCTTTCACGATTAACTTACCGGGAAGCCTCCACTTCTTTAAAATTTTATTCAGATTCTGAGACATCCACCCTTCCATACTTTATGGAGTTTTGGGTCCATGACCTCCTAAAATTTTGAAGAATCGAGATTCATTTTTTTTTACTAGCTTGACAATTTTTATTAACATAGACTTGTCGAAAGGAAGATTAAGCAAGACTATGACAATTAGCACTAGCCAATTGGAATAAGTCTGCATATGTCACCACCAAAATACTTGTCTTTGATAGGCTTGAAAGAAGTTCAAATGCATTAACAAGACACGAGAAGCCAGATTGCGAGGACAACGATCTGTCATTGGCAATTACAAACAATCTCTTTTTATGAACAATTACAAGCGTACTAAAGGCCATTGCACGCATTGGCGGCATGTTTTATCTCGATTTCAAATCGGACTTCCATTGCTCCACCTCTTAGAGGCCCACTCTTCAATGTTCTTGTTATACTTACCAGCATCATGCCATCGTGGAGTTGTTTCAATGGAAAGGTCATATATAGTGCGACCCGAAACCCTTTATATTTATCTACGGACCAAGAAACCATTTTTACTTATCCCTCTACTTTGTTTTTTACACATCCCTAAATAAACATATCCAGTTGTTTTTAAAAAGACCATTACCTTCAGCGGCTAATTACATTTACCGACTTATAGTTGTTATGTTCATGTTAATTTTTTTTTATAATATATAAACACATATTTTAATAATGCGGTGTATTTTCTCTTTTTTTTTTTGTGGACGTTGTAGGTGAGTTAGGTTTTAAGAGAATAAGGAAGTTTGGTTGCAAACCGGTATTCTTCTATTCCTTTTCATATTTGGTATGTGGAGCCAAATTTCTGCAACAATTTGATTTTAAAGCTTGCTGCATATTAGGGGTGGGGAGCCAATCAACCTTGTTTAGAAAAGGGGCGATTTCTCTTAAATGGTTGCATTTATTTGTCTTTATCAAGCTTCATAATCTTATTCATATTCTTTTTTTTTGGATCTGTAAAGACAATATATTGACCCGGAAAAATAAAGGCAGAACAAGCGACCCTGAAAGTATCTGAGGACGGGAAATTCACGGGCGGCAAGCAAAGAAAAGGGAAAACCTCACACCTTTTACATAGAGGCCATCCATTCGAAAAATCTAGATGGAATGCACCTCTTCACCTAGAACACCCTGTTCAGCTCCACAGATTCTAGACAAAATAATATTTTAATCTACGTCCGGCTACCGTCCATCTTTAAAGCTATTCGATTTCTCTTTTCCGCACTATCCAAAAAATTATACAAAGGAATAGGAATTCGGCTTTCTGTTTTTCCACAAAGATCCCTTCCTCAAGAGCAAATCATTGCCCATATTTGAGAACAAGCATATAGTTTCCAAAAAAGCATCACATTTGTTTTTTTTTATTTATCGAAACTTGTTTGAGTTTGAGATCTCTTCTTTCTTTTCAGCACTCAAGAACAAATCATTGCCAATATTTGAGAACAAAGCAAATCACAGTTTCTAGAAGCATCACATTTTATGCTTTTTTTTGTTGTCAGAAACTTGTTTTTGAGTTTGAGATCTCTTCTTTCTTGCTTTCAGCACTCAAGAACAAATCATTGCCCATATTTGAGAACAAGCAAATCATACTTTCTAGAAGCATCACGATTCTTTTTCTTTTTGTTGTCAAACTTATTTTCATTGTTATGGTTTCCCAAACCATTACCAAAACTGTTTGTTTCAGGTTTGAGATCTCCTTCTTTATTACTTCAGGCATTCGAACAAATCATTGCTTATGTTGAGAACAAGGCGATCATATTTTCACAAACATCCGCATTTCGCCCTTTTTGTGAGTCAAACTTGTTTTCTTTGTTATAGTTTGGAAACAATCATATATGGAGATGTTGGAATCAATGTGGCAGGAAATGGAAGAGATAGAAAAGAGATGGGAGTATCGAGAAGAAAGAGAGGAGTTTACGGAGGTGACTTAGAAAGAAAGGAACAGTGGGAACAAATACTTAACGGAGGATGAGGAATGGAAAGAAGAAATGGAAAGGAAGAAGGAGGCAATGAAGGATGAACAACAATAAAGTCCTTACATGGATGAGCAGCTGAAAAGAGATGAAGGAGTGCTTAGAAAGAGAGGAAAGGATGGAAGCTAATATGTTGAAGAAGCGAGAGGGGTTCAAATATATTTATAAGGAACAATTCAAGAGATTTGGAAAGATCATGGTGAAGAGAGACAAGGAGATAGAAAGGGCCAAATAATTACAGACAAAAATTATGGATTGATAGTCTTGACCATGTGAATTCAAATGTAGTGAACATGCACTCTATGCTCGAGATTGAAAGTTGTATGAATACCTTTGGTGCTAGGCAAGATCAATTGATCACTTTGGCCAATGATTATTGCCTCCACAATAGTTGATTGTAATCACTCCTCCTCCTCTTAATAAAAAGCTCAAAACCACTTGTTGAATAGTGCATTTTTAATTTCTACGAGTCTTTTGTCAGCGGTTTATAGGTGTGAACTAGTTTAGTTTATCAAATAATTGAAAGAGTTTGATTTGTATAATGGATTTGGTAGGAGGCGTAGGCTTGTTTGGTTACGTGAATTGATTGAATCAGTTGTGTATGTCCTTTAGTCTACCTTACAGCCATGGGGTGTAGAGAGAATCATATGAACAAATGACTACATGAATCTCACGGAATCAATCAAAGCTAAGCAGAAACCCTCCAAGTATGCTCACCATCGCTTATCGAGGCCTTTAATGGAGGATACTCGATTCTGATTCTGGATGATCAATGGCAATCTCTAATGGTGTCCCTGAAGCGGTCTTTGGTTCTTATACCCCATCGTTAAGCTGCGCAGGATCTTTACCCACATAGCAATTGGATAAAATGAATTGGATTAAGTCCAAACATAGAAGAATATTTTTATTATAGCCATCTGTATCTTTACATACTTTATATTTATAGAGATATTAGAATCCGCAATCAAGCTATTCCTATAATTAGATTCTTGCCCTAGATAAATCTCTAAACTAGGGTAATATTATAGTAATAGGAAAGAATTATAATAAAGAGATCTTTGACTATTAATCCAATATGCTCCTCAAGTTGGTGCATATCATGTCACACATGCCTAACTTCCCAAAGAAACTTTGAGAACACTTGACTTGAAACAACTTTGGTGAGGATATGGTGATCTTCGGATGAATCTTAGGCAACTGGAAACAATTTTCTCATCAATTTCTCATGTGAAGAACACATCTACCTCAGTGCTGTACGTCATGTTGTAGGATTATGAGCAATATCACATGCTTTGCTTTTATTATCATGATAAAAGTAGGAATCGGTTTACTATGCAGATGGCGAATCTCAATGAAGTCTTAGCCCTGATCACGTATTCAAGTATGTGACCAGCAGAATTCGGCCTCTGCGGCAGACGTGCAACAACATTACGCCTTGCTTCTCCATGGCTTGAGATTACCACACAAAGGTGAAATATCGAAGTAGATCGTCTGTCATCATTGCTTCCAGCGGTCCAGCATCCTTATATGCATCACACTTTGGCGATCTACATTTTGAACCGTGCCCTTTCTAGGAGTGGACTTGGATATTGTATGTATACATTGTCCTAAACCATTGGTCTAAACCAATGCTCGTTGTATGTATACATTGTGATAGTCAAGCGGCAATAGGAAGGGCAAGGAATGTATAGCAGTAGAGATCTCAACACATACGTCGACTGACATGACCACAGTAAGACAACTTCTTTCTAGTGGAATTATCACCAGTGACTATACGAAGTCAAAAGATATGTGCGGATCCATTGACAAAATGCCTAACTAGAGATGGTTACCATAAGGGGAATGGGTTTAAGGCCTCTAAATAGTCATCATATGGACACACACAAACTAGAGTTGGATCTGAGTTGAAGGACAACTAACTTATGAAGGCAGTATGAAATGCATCTGTTTTACCCGTTCTGGGATAAAGGCGATGATAATATGTAAAGCAAGCAAAAGCTTTAATGATTATGAAACCATATGTTCAGAAATCACCTATGTAGTGTAGTGAGAGATTCGACACGCGGTAAGGCGAATTCTCTAAAACCTTTGATGAGACCGAGAAGGTGTTCATGGCTGAACGAACACACTTGATGAGAGCAGATTTTGTTCGAGAAATAGTTTGTGTGATTTCTATTGTCTAGGCTTACGAAGGTGACAGTTCAAAGATGTCAAGTCTTACGATTGGCCAGAGTAAAAATTCAGATGGAAGCTGTGGGAAAGTTGAAGTCTCAGACTACTTATCCTGATGCAATGTTTTCTCATGGAATAATTGCACTTTGCATCTCATGCATACACGAGAGTATTGATATCAGAACTTTTCATTCATGTGGGGGATTGTTGGGACTTTGGTATCCACAAATTCCTTAAATGAATGAAAAGATGTGTCCCTCATCAAACAGATACTTTGCTTGGTTCATACCTTTTCGAGGCAGGCATGTGCGTTCGTGGAGACACTGCGGGTTGTTATACTCGTTTTCCATTTTAATATACGAAATATTCTCCTCATTTCACTTTGCATATCATTCATTTTTGTGCGTTATTACGCAAGTTAGTTCGTCGGGGTCCTCCCAGATCCTTACCCTTCGAAGGAGATCAGGTTATATCTACGGGGAGGCGATTGTCCATTATCCTCAGTGAGTTGAGGAGCAGGTGATCTGGGACACAACGTTATTGTTGGACCGGATGCCTTTCTAATTGTTTATGCTTGCGAGTCTTGTTTCCTTCAAATATTTTATGTTTCGATTTTAAGCGAACAGGAACTTCTGATATTTATTATAAGAAATCTCTGACAATAATGTCAACAAGAATAAAATTGTGTGATAAAAAATCTACAAAAATAAAAGAAATGTTGATGTTTGTATATTTATCAAAAATCTACTGGCACCATTTCATAATATATATATAGGAACAATAATAGTGAAAAACATTAGTATAATGTAAGCGCAACAATAAATGAACCTATTTGTTTGTTCATGTGTTTATGAGAAGAATGAATGGGAAAGAGATATATATATATATATATATATATATATATATATATATATATATATATATATATATACTCTCTCTTCGTGAAAGTATAAAAAAAAATAGAACAATACGTGAAAAACATTATTATAATGTAAACGGCAACAATAAATGAACCTATTTGTTTTGTTCATATGTTTATGAGAGAATGAATGGGAAAGAAAGAGACTATATATATATATATATATATATATATATATATATTAAAGTTCAAAACAAAATACTCCACGAAAGTATTATAAAAACTAGGAACAATATCATTGAGAAAAACATTAGTATAATGTAAAAAGCTATGACAATAAATGAATCTATTTGTTTGTTCAAATGTTTACGAGAAGAAGAATGAATGGGAAAGAGACAGCGATAAGTAACATTAAACTCGATTGGGTGTGTTTTCTTGACCTAGGTTGGCATATGGCACAAGCTATACATATTCACGCACTTCATAATGACATACGTCCTGCTTACCTACCTAATCATGTTACAAGAAAGAAATGTGACACAAAATTTCAATTCCATGGCCCCCTGGATCATGGATACTTTTAATGGGTTCAAACTGAGTTTGATAACAAAGTAATTTTTTCCTTTTTTAAATAATCATCGAATTAGTTTTTATTTTTAAACACATTCTCTAACTGTGATTTTGAAAATTAACCTTAACATTGTATTTATCAATCGTGGTTTTAAAGTTAATTTTTAAAAGCGAAGTAGTTCGACCGATTTTCAAATCATAGAAAGATTTGTTTAGTCAATATTTTAGAAAAGTATATCCTATATGTGTATTTTTTTAAATAATGAATTATTTTGGCTTTAAACTCGTTCAAAGTATTTAATAATTTTCTTTTTTTGATAACTGTGGATATTCGGACCAGTTTGTATAGTTTGTATACCCTCGACTAATCTTATAATAACCTTGAAGGGATTCGAACCGATGATCATTAGAGTAAACCCCAGGACCTTAAACTAATCTAGCTGTCTCTTAGAAGTTTTAATTAACCTCTTTGTAATGTTTAGTTATCTTCAACATTAAAAAAATTGTTTGACTCACTTAAAATTTGAAGAAATATGAGATGTAATTTTTTATTTTTTTGTGTAATTA